>CABHPP010145919.1:0-17104 GCA_902168425.1 Peromyscus attwateri | reverse complement strand
ATATATATATATATATATATATATATAAATTTTAAATGCCGAATGTCATTTATTGAAGGGGGGAGGAGATCTTAAATGCAGTCTTACAGCACAATGGGAGGACCCCGGAGGGCAGAAGTTCGCTACTGATGTTTTACAATCTTGCTTCTAATCTGTTAACGCCCATTATTCAAGATACACAGACAAGGAACTTCTCTTAAGCATTCAGGAGGGTGGAACTTGGCAGGGAATTGGCATGTTTTATTTTAATTAATGTACTGCAATGAGAGGCTTCCTCAGCCTTACAACTCTTCATCTGGATCCCTAATACAATGAGAAGATACTAGGTTATTCACACAGTACCCAAGGAGGAGCCAGTCAAATCTTTGGAAAATGATCCTGGATCTTTCCTGGAATGTGTAGAAAACGAGGCTATGGGGCTGGCTCCATGTTTCACAACACTTCTCTCAGAGGGAGGAGCTGTGCACAAGTTCAGCTTTCCACTGTCCTGTACCACTTCTCTTCTAGGAGAAAGACCGCTCACGACTCTAGGGACTCCAGGTGCAGATGCAGCCCACAAACAGCTGGCATGCACAGTCGGGCTGTCTGGTGCCAAGCAGCTTGTGCATTCTCCACAGATAGGCCTGCTCCCTCACATTTGCTCACAGGAGTCAATGTAAGGCAAGTGGGACATGGTCCCACCTCTGGACTTTAGTTGCATATAAGCCAAGTTCTGGTTCTTGGCTGCTTCTGTGGGACAATAGGATCACTAGTTGACTGTCTTCCGCTTTCTATCTGACCACTGACTGGTTTCCTCATGGTCCAAACATTCCTTACTACTTACTCTTTAACTTACTATGTGACTTTGTGAAATTTAATGGCAACTTCACCATCAAGACAGAGATGATCCTGATGGACTCTCCTTGTGGCACACAGTCTAAGATGGCCTTTTGGGTTCTCATTTCTAGGAAGCACAGCAATTCTATTCTTCAGCATGAAGAAAGTCCTTGGTACCAAGTGGGGTCATTTCTTTGGCCTCCCACTTTTCTAGCTGATATGCCATGTTGCCTTGTTGCTGCCATGTGGTGCTTAGAAAGGAGAGGACTCTTTAATATGCCTTCTGCATCCTTCCCTCACTGAGCCTCGCCCCTGCTTCCATAGGTGCTCTGTTGTGGTGGTCAAACATTCTCTGGTCTTGTCACTGCTCCGGAGTTTTTAATGGGGCAATAATCAAGACTGTATTTTCTGTCTTGACATATCCAATAGGAAAATGAATTGTGGATAATTACTTCTACCACAGAGGCCAGATCACCATTTTAAAACACATTTACATTTTACAAATACTTTTATGATATAGAGAGAAATCAGCAAATTTTGACTTTGAATGTAGTATGAGAATCTCAGTCAAGAATTCAGTCTAAACTTTCCTCTCTTTGCTTCTTGGCCTTCAGACCCAGAAGGTATTTATAAGAAGTTGGGGTGGGGAGGCCCAGCACTAGCCGACTTCTTTGGGAGGGTTTCTGTACGTTTTCTTTGGTGAGGTAACTTGTAAAATAGTTGATAGTGGATGGTCTTTTTGTGTTGAAGAGATTAAGGGTATCACTCTCATAAAAGATAAAGACACAGTGTGGGAGTGGTGGAGGTGGTGGAGGTGGTGGTGGTGGTGGTGGTGGTGGTGGTGATGGTGGTGGTAGTGGTAGTGGTGATGGCTGTGGTGGTGATGGTGGTGGTGGTGATGATGGCGGTGGTGATGGTGGTAGTGGTGGTGGTATATATGGCAACATATATAAAGAAACACTAATAATATATAAATTAACATATAAACGAAATTAAGTTAATATTAAGACATGGTTACTGAGGAGTAGACCAAGGTCTTATGGCTGGGAAGTCACAGTTAAAGCTAGAACCAGAAATTCTACTTCTGCCTCTAGTTTTTTTTTCTCAGTGTGATGAAGATTATGGCATGAAGTCATATTGGAAAACAAAACAACAAACACCAAAATCAAAAACTACCGGTAGCTTCTCCATTTA
The DNA here is from genome assembly GCA_902168425.1 of Peromyscus attwateri. Lineage (NCBI taxonomy): Eukaryota > Metazoa > Chordata > Mammalia > Rodentia > Cricetidae > Peromyscus > Peromyscus attwateri. The sequence continues at coordinate 15,094 of CABHPP010145919.1, read as the reverse complement.
GTGCATCAGCCAGACAAGTTCAGCTGTCTTTCCCATTTGACCTCAATGTTCTGTGGGCATAATAGAAGCTAATATGTAATCCCAGTGGGGATCAGTGTGTAGGAGGAATTAGGGGTTGGGCTTTTTGATCCATTTTTCTGTGTGGGGAAGAAAATGAGTTTCTATGAAGGTTTTATGCATCTTTGAGCCTCAGATTGCTTTTATGTTAGCAACATCTGCTAGATTCATCTCTTTCTTCTTTTTAAGGTATTGTAGACTATTTCTAGTTTTTTAAAATAGTTCCAATAGTCTGCAAAACTTAAAGCTTTATGTGTGACTCAATAAAGGTCATTTACTTATACAAATTCCTGGATAAACGAGGTTGTACTTATAGCAGAAGAGAAGATTTGATCTCCACTGAATTTTATCTTTATTTCATAGACCCAAGTCATTCCTCCTCTGTGTTTATAAATTCTAAGATACAAATTTTGTATGTCATTTTCTCTCCTGCCTAGCATGAGCTTGGATTCAATATTGCTGAACATCTACTTGGGTGTTTCTATAAAGCTTGCTCTTTCCCAGCTGGTATATGTTAGTCTCTACAACAGGTAGTCATGCTATCAAGTCACAGAAGAAGGGACTTTTCATGAGCAAGGCCTTTCTGTGACTGGCCAGAAAAGTAAGGACAGTGCTCACTTGTTCTTCACACTGAGGGATCAAGATCTGCTTGTACTTTATCCATCTCAGCACACTCTGTCCTGTGTCCTTGTGGACAATAAGTCATGTGCAGTGACGGAAAGGAAGACACATGAAGGATCCATAGCCAACTGCTACTCTCAGAAAATCAAACTCCCATCTTCTTTAGGATTACTCAAGTTACAGTTCCATGATCTTTCCTGTGAAAGGAAAGCCAGATAGTATTTTACTTTCTTCTTTGGCAATATGGAAGACAATATAGTAAATGCATGTGGATGGTGGATATCACCACTATTAATGATCAAACACTATTGATCCTGTCTTGTTCCTCTCAATATAGGTAACAATTAGACAAGGTCAGCTACCCACACCTAATCATCTCGTCCTTGGGTCCACAAGTTCAATAGGATGTAGGGGACATGAGATGAGCATTCTAGAGTGTGTACCTTTGGGGGAACAGATGAATGAGCATGAGAATGTTATAGGGCAATGTTCTAGATATGTAATAACTTCTAGAGAACAGGAAATAGTAATGAAGAAAAGTGTGGAGGGAATATTTTAAAGGGATTTTGGTATATATTTTCTTCTTAAACTAAAAAGAACAAATTCTTCATCATAGTAAGAGCAAGCACACATTCAGCATATTTAGGAACTACCTCAGTTGTTCACAAGATATGTTTACCTCCTGAACTTCTAGTTTTGTATGACTTCATGAACTAAGAATTTAGGACAGAAGTAAGAGAAAAAACGGGAAAATAATTAAAGATTTTATTGCCAAACACCATGAACTAAAGATAGAACTTCAAGATTTTGTTGTCACAGATGCTAAGAATCTGTGATGTGAGAATTAGAACCAATACCAAGTAATATTGCCCATGGGAACCAGCTTGGAGCAAGGACACATATAATCATATAGAATATTATAGATCTTTGGTCAGAAAAAATATGGAACTCTATCATAGACATTTCTAGCTAATGGATTCTGTAATAATATAGAGGTGTCAGAAACTAGGATAGACAAATACTGTGCATTAATTCAGTACAAACTTCCAATGTGATATAGCAGAGTAACTGAAAGAGGAGCTAATGAGTCAAATTGATTATGCTTATATCCTAGCTACACAGCTTCCTGGCTGTATTGGTCAGCTATTGTTATAACAATGCTGAGTAACAAAACACGCCAAAATCAGAGGTGTAAAATAACTAGAATCTTTTATCAACTCAGGTGTCCATAAGACTACTGTAGTTTGATATAATTGAAGCTTCTGCAATTGCTATCAGTCTATGGGTTCTCCATCTACCCTTTATTCTTCTGAGGACAGCAGGGCACCGTGCTATGTTTATGTAAAAATGTGATCCCTTATCTTCATTGTGAATTTGACCAGATTTAGAATCAACTTGGAGATTTAGGCATGACTCTGGGTATAACCTGTTAGGTTATTTTCAGAACTGACCAACTGAAGAGGGGGTGACTTGCTCTTAAGGCAAGTGATACTGTTTATGGACTGAGGATTTAAAACAGAATGATCCCCTTTCTCTACTTTCTGGCTTGTGAAGTGTTCTATTATGCTAAGCTTTCTCCATCCATGACAGTCTTAAACTGTGAGACAAAATAAATCATTCCTTTTATATATGTAATTGCTCTTATCAAGGATTTGGTCATACTCATGAGAAATGAAACAACACAGGGAAAATGGGTGTTCTGGAGTAAAAGACCTACTACATGCATGCATACTTCACACTTTATTTACACATTATTTATATACTCAATCAAGTCCCAAATTAAGTGGTAGTGAATTCAATGCCCTTAAGTGTAGCAGGAATCTTAACAGGTCTTATTAATAAAATCAAACCTGAGCCAGGTATTGGGGTGAATGCTGGAAGATCAGAGAAACAGAACAGGCTACAGCCACCTCACCTTGCCAATTCCTCAGCTGATCCTGATTCCTCAGACTGGAAGCCTCTCAGTCCTCATCCAGAATGAATCTCAGCTGAACTGTTGCTCAAAAGCCTAAAAGCTTAACCAGGCCAAAAGCTTAACCAGTTCTAGTTCCTCGTCCTCATGCCTTAAATACCTTTCTGCTTCCTGCCATCACTTCCTGGGATTAAAGGCTCTTGTTACCACGCCTGGCTGTTTCCAGTGTGGCCTTGAACTCACAGAGATCCAGGCGGATCTCTGCCTCCAGAATGCTAGGATTAAAGGTGTGTGTGCCACCATTTTCTGGCCTCTATGTCTGTCTAGTGGCTGTTCTGTTCTCTGACCCCAGGTAAATTTATTAGGGTGCACGATATATTGGCAAATACAATATCATCACACTATTAAATATCAGTGGGGACAAGAAAGAGACCTCCCATGTGAAAATATTCCCATGGATTATTTTGTTGAATCTCTCTTAAACAATAAATTTCAAACCAAGTAATGGTTAGCTCATTGGAAAAAAAGGGGAAACAAAGGTAAAGTTTTAAGATTAAGTTGGTTATTATACTTAAAATATGTAGGAAAATGTCTAGCCTGTTGTAGTTGTCCAATAGGTACCTATCAACTGCCATCTTTCATAGATTTTACTGTGTTACCTCTTTCCTGGATTCATAACTGAAATTTGTAGTACCCAGAATTTTTAGTTGTAAGCAACAGAAATTATTTTGTTGGATTGAAAGGGGTTTAATAGGGGTGAAAACTGGAAATCAAGTCCAGGAATGAGTCCAGGAATCAAGCAGCAGTTCATTTCACTTCAACATAATCTGGAACTAGAAGTTTTCCTGGTCCCGCCTAGCTCCTGTAACCCTGCAATCCCCCATCCACTCAGACACAAGTAAACACACACAGGCTAATATTATTTAAAACTGCTCAGCCATTAGCTCAGACTTACTACTGACTAGCTCTTACACTTAAACTCAGCTCATTTATGTTAATCTATATGTCGCCACGTTTTCCATGGCTTTACCTGTGTGCCATTACATGCTGCTCCCTGGACGGCCGACTGGCGTCTCCTGACTCAGCCTTCCTCTTCCCAGAATTCTCCTTGTCTGCTTATCCTGCCTATACTTCCTGCCTGGCTACTGGCCAATCAGCGTTTTATTAAACCAGTATGCAAAAGCATTATCCCACAGCAATAATCTGTTATTAAGAAATGTCCACAGTTCTCTGATCAGACTTTAGAACTACTCTGTAGCAGGGAGTTCCCTTTCCATACTGGTCAGAATCCTGTGGCTGAGAAGGCCATAGGCCCTAGTTGGAAAACAATTGCTGCTGTCTTGCTAAATAGATATACGTGTCCATCAAACTGTCCTCTACACAGTTATGCTTATAGCATTATATTAGTGTTACAATCAGCTTTGGTCAGAGAAACTTGCTTTTTTCAAGAGCAGTGGTAACTACAGAGATTAATATTTGGTCAAAGGGTCTAGTGATAAGTCAGACATTAATGGGACTTCCATGTCATTTCCTCCAAGGCTTAGTAAACATTGCTGAAGATTGGGCAGAAAGAACAGGAGTGAGCTGAGTGAATTATAATGTTGCCCTTGGAACATGACATTGCTCTTACACACTTGATCACATAGCAATTATGATTGCTGGCAAAAGACCTGCTCAAGATTGGGCCTGCCAACATCTTTTCATGGGTGAGGGAAAGAAAGGTATAGGAGGCTATCCCCTTCTTGAGTAACTAAAGAAATTAATGGTTGCTGGGGGAGGGAGAGGTATTTTATTTTCCAGTGGTGTAGACACAAGTAAGGAGGTTGTGCTTCTAGAAATAATTTGTCTTCCAGAACCCTGTGAACAACCCTAATGAAGTTCATTTGGGTCATATAAATAAAGGAGGAGAGTAAAAATATATGAAGGAGAGCCTAATGAAATCTCCAAATAATTAGGGAGGAGTCCCAATTGGTCATCTCTTGTCACCAAACACAGTTTCCACTATTGGGACTGGGTTACATTCAATTGAGTTGGCCAAAGAGGTCCCATGGAAGTCCCCAAAACAACCCAGGCTGTTGCCAAGACAATAGGTTGCTCTCCACAAGCTGACAGCAGAGCCTCATTGCTGAAGACAACACCCACACAACTCATTGAACATGGAGAGGTAGAGCTGATGTCTTCATAGAGCCTTCACCTCCATGTTCTAGTGTCTTTAGTTTGGGAAGGGTCTCTGCAGGCTACCAAAATAGAAACATAAACACCAAACCAGCCACAAAACTGATCTTCTTATAAAATATGATAGGGCAATGGTGGCACAAAGCTTGTGGGAGTAATCAACAAATGTCTGATTTGACTTATGGCCTACTCTAAGAGATGAAATCCATACCTTACACTGCTGGGGTGACCAAGAACCAGAGGCTAAATAGCCCAGAGACCTAGGGTAAAGTCAAATACTACTGGTCAAAAAATAAAAAAGTAAGAATAAATGACCACTAAGATAGTCTGCTGTACTTATAGATCAATGCCTTATTGAGCAATGATCTTCCTGCAGCAGATGGGACCAAATGCAGAGACGCACATCCAGGCAATGTGCAGGGAGTCCTTGGAACTCACAGATCTAAATGGGATGTATCCACCAGATTCCTCATCTCAGAGCTTAGGGAACCCTGAAGAATAGGAAGCAGGAGAGTGGGAGCCAGAAGGAATGGAGGACACCAGGAGCACAAGACCCTCTAAATCAACTGAGCAAAGTTCATATGAACTCACAGAGACTGAAGCAGCAAGCACAGGTCCTCTGCTTATGTATTATGGCTTTCAGTTGAGTATTTTTATGAGAAAAAAAGAAAGAAGGCAGAAAAGACAGACAGACAGATGAGATGAAAATAGAAGGACTAAGTGGGAAGAGAAATAGAATCCATGGAAGCAGGCAAGGAATAAACGAGTGTTATAGGGGAAATATGATCAAAATATATTACATACATATATAAAATGCCATGATTAAACCCATTATTATATATAGTTAAAATGTAACAATAAAAATGTTATAAAGAAACAACAACAACAAAAAATTCTGCCACTTATATCAGCCGTGCAAATCAGCATGGTTTTGCTGTTGCCTCTGGTTCTGGGAACTTAGAAGCCAAGTGTTGCTTGCCTCCTCAAAACCCAACTTGGACAGATTCTCCACTGCTTCAAATTCTTACTGTCAGTATGTACTGGTGGGAGTTCTTTGAGATGATTCTACTGGGTGACCTTAGCTCACATGAACATTATTTTGTTTTAAGTATGAAATATATCTCACAGTCCCTTTTTAAGGCTTGCCCCTTAGCTGTTGGATGCTTTAAGAGGTGAGGTCTACATGGTAGAAGTAGGCATCTTAGGGGTTTAATTTTCCCTCAGTTCCCTCTGACTCTCTGTTTTCCATCCACAAGAAGTTAGGTGGCTCCTGCCACATTTTCACACCACCAAGATGTTTTCTTCCACCACGAATCCAGATTCAATGGAGACAAAGTCTATGGGCTGAAACCACAAGCTCATGTAAGAAATCCTTCCTCCTCTTAGGTTGTATTTTTTGTCAAGTATCCTATCATCAAAATGAAAAGTGACTAACACCTATATGCTATGGATTTGGAGAAAGTGATTTTCTACTATAACTCCCGTGACTTTTTTAATGGAGTCGTTTCACATCAAAGAGATCACATGGAATCCCTCAAAGCCTGATGAGAAAACCCAGCCTGACCCAAATGAAGAAGGCCAGTGCAACTATCACTTGCCCAGTTCCCTGTTTGCCTCTGGATCATAGCTCCTGGAATGCTTACACGTATTATCAGAGCTTCTTTATGAACTATGCATGGTCTCAGAGGGAAATTTCTCCTATTTATTTTGTAGCATTTTTTTTTTCTTTTTACTACTCCTGTTATTGCAGTGACTTTCAGTTTTCCCCACTTTGTAGTTCACTCAGTCTATCCTATGGGATTCAAACTTGGGACATGAGGCCACCAAGTTTGCCTTGGGGTATTTATCCAGGGGGCCCACGTATGTTACATGGACTCAGAATGCAACAGGTTGCAGCTCTGAAAATGTATCTAGCAACATTAATTGGAGTTGCCTAAACTGATGTGTATGTAGCTAGCAACAGGCAAGTTGCCCTCATTGTAAATTCTGTGCATCAAAGACGTTATTAGTGTGATTTCTGGATAACTGTTGGTTAGTTTGAAGCAGCCATATAACTGACCCCTTTCTGTGGCAATGAAAGTACACACAATGAAAATATTTTTGCTTCTTCAATTTTCTAACTGTGTGCCATATCATGGAGTCCCTCAGGTTATTTGGCTAGGGGTTATATGCTATTAGAAACATCAGTATGGAAAAAAAAAACCTGTTCATTGCATGTTAAATCTGTTATACACGTCTCTTGATAGTTTCCCTTTGATGTGATGAAAGTTGTCTGGCGTAGGTAATTGGGTTGCTTCACTGACAGCTGTCAGGTATGTTCCCTCACCTGTCCACAATGGTAGCTGTGAGCGAGAATGGAACGGGAGGATTGCCTCATGGCAGGAAAGAACAGATGCTGGATCAGAGTCAGTTCTGTTCTACTCAGTTCCCAAGTCCAGGAAGACCGCAAAGAACATTCCTGTTGCTTCCAAAAGAGTGACAGCAAGCCCAATTTAGCCCCTGCCATTTTCACAGAGGTCTGGGAAATGTCCATCAAGCAGTTGCTCCATCAGCAGCGGGTTGCCTCAGGACAATAGAGTTTTGTTCTGTTTTTTTTTTTTTTTTTTTCTCTCTCTCAGATGTTCAGGAATGTTCTGATCAGCTACCAATCCCTGGAGGTAGCTTTAGATAAGTAACAGGGCAAAGAGACTCCATGCCAGTCCTGGGAATTGCCTCCTCATGGTCGTTGTTTTAATCCTGGTAGTGCTTCAGGAAATTGCTTTGGCCATGACAGCTTTAGGTGACCTTTAGATGACCCGATAACCAGTACTGATAAGCCTGCCAATGACCACCTGTGCCTCATGGTAACTGTCCTGTTTGCGGGTGAGAAGGAACACACTCCCTATCCATGATGGCTTAGTGTGTGTGTGTGTGTGTGTGTGTGTGTGTGTGTGTGTGTGTGCGCACAACTCACTGCATACATAAGCAGCATTCATTCTTTTTAGCTTGCAGCAGCAGTTAGTGGGTGACCTCTCTCCAGTGTGCAACCCCTCAGATACAGCATAGGATCCAATAAAGCGTCATATGAGCATTATGTTGCCTGCTTATGGTCTTTCATCACAAGTAGAATGCGGTTGATCTTGTAAAAAGAACAGGCGGCCCGTAAGGCTGCCAGTTCCAGGCACACCCAGTAACAACAAAGAAGTGGCAGAAGAGTTACAGAGAATGGTCAGAACCAGAGGCCCAAAAGCTATGGTTCTGATGGAATATGGAATTGCTGAGAAGAGGAGGGATGATAAAGAGCAGACTGAAAGAAAGGGGCCTGTGAAGAGCAAACAGCCGACAACAGAGACTGTGCAACAGAGGGTTCTTTATCTTGGTTTTCAGATGAAAATAATGACACATTTATTTAAGTAGACTCTTTTGATGAATGATGATATTAATCATGGGAGTATCCCGAATCATGCTGGAGCTGAGTGAGGGGCTATTTTACATGTCCTTTAACTATTTTATAAGTTACAAGGTTCTCGTTCCATGGTTGATGACAACTGACAATGTCTAGGGTTTGTTTATTGAGAGACTATAATGATGCAGTAAAGTTCTAAACCTTTCCTCTCATTGACTTATTTAAACTCCATTCTAACTCTTATACTGGGTTCCACTGTTTCCTCTGTCTAAAGGTTGAATAGCTTTTCCAAATTGCCACAGGTAGTAAATAACAAAACCAGAAATTGAGCCTGGCTTCTTTCATTCCAGTGATGTAGCATTCATATTTCCAAACTACAACCTCCACTGGACCATCCTGCCTCTAGAGGATCTATAGGATGTTGCTAAATCCCCATTCTAAAGGTTCATGGCCTATCATATGCTTTGTTATTAATGTAACTCAGTCCCTCTTCAACCTCAATCTTCTGCTTCTCTCTGGATTTTTCTGCTTCTCTGCTTACCATCTAGTCATTGATTTTTTTTTCTCTACATATCTTTCTGAACGTGATTGCTTTGCTTGATCTGTCCTTTCTCCTAACCTCAGCCATCCTTCAAACCTTTCTCTACATGATTTCTTCCCTTTGTAAATCCTTCAGTCCAGTCTCTGACATTGTCTCCCTGATCCTTTTTAGAATTCTAGAAGTTTTATCAGACTGTAAGAACCAACTAAGATTACAAGTCTTAATTTTTTTCACCACCTCATCAAAAAGTCACATTGTTGGGTTTAGTTGTCAATTCTCCAATCATTTTAGTCTGTGCTGCAAACAAAGTTGCTCAAGAATTCTCAGAGTGAAGTGTCGGGTTGGAGCTTTTAAATGGGAAAAGTTTATGAGCATCGTGGGAATCACAATTAACGTATGTATCATTACAGGATTTCTATGATGAGTTGGGAATCTCATAAGACATTCTAGATACATTGGCTAATATAATCATGACTCTTGAAGGCAGGCATTATCGTTATTTCTATTTTACAGATGGCGATACTGAGTCTTCTAATCTTTCCCAAGGGTCCACAGCAGAAAATCACAGAGCAGGCATTCAGAACATTTGACATTTTTACTAAACTAAACCAGGAGCTTCCTTTGCACATGTTTATCTTATTTTTTAAAATCTCTGCTCCTTTTCTACCTGACATAAATAGAACACTTGAAAGTCACCACTACTGTCAATATTAGGGACATGTCAAATCCTGTCACTTAGCCAGAAAGCTGCTTTGGAGTAACTGTGTAATATTATACAACATGACAAGCTCCCATCCACAGTGGCAACATTAAACCCAGGGACATGTGACTTGTGTAAAACCCCAAAGCCATTAGCTGAAATCCCTGGACCAGAAGGCTGAAGATTTAACCACCCAACCCAATATGGTCTCAGCCCTGGATACCAGAGGCCCTCTCTGCGTGGGTAGGTTATTTTCATTCAAGGCAAAATGTGTGCTGACATTCTGCTTTCTGTGCTGGAGCTAGCTGGGCACATTATCTTCTCAGTGTGGATTGGATGAGGGAGGTGAGAAGCAAACAGCAAATTCTTGGCAGCCAAAGACAGGCAGTAACAGAGGAAGGGAGGAGAGCTGTCAGAGGACTTAGGGAGAGTCATTTGACTTTTGCAATATTCCTGCCATTTCTCTTTACTCATCAGCCTGCTGTTTGAAAGTACCTTGTGATATATGAGGGGTGAGAGGGAATCCTAAGAATGAAGATGCTGGAAGGGGTCATCTGATTGCCTCCCAGACTTCATCACTGCATCATCCAGAATTTTAGCCGTTAGGATACTTCCAGACATAGGCATATCCATAGTACAGAAAAAAAAAAGACCCAATAAAAATGATGAAAAATAATTCACAATTCTATGTAACACTAATGTTCTAAGTCAGAAGATGCTAAAGTAAGCTTTGGCACACATGCATGCATACTTGTACACATATGTGCACACACACACTTTTTAATTTCTGTAGTGTGGATTTTATATTTACATTATGGTACTCTATAGCATGTATTCTTCATGTTGCTTGGTTCATCAAATGAGAAAACCAGAACATTCTCTGGCACATGTCCCTGCTGGATCTCCCCTGGCCTATTTGCTTCACTTGACTCCAAGGCATAATCCCAGTCCAAGGAGAGTGATTTTTCTGTGGGGTATCATGTGTAACTTAGAACAACTGGGAGATCAGATTGGGCTCAGGATGAAATCATCTCAGGTTCTACACTAAAACTGCATAGGAAGGTAGTTTTTCATGAATCCTGCTATCCACTAGGGAAAAAGTATATTCCCAGTAAGAATGGCCCCGCCCCATCCCAACTGTGAGCATCATGGGACTCACAATAGTAAATCTCTCCATTAAGCTCCTCTAAGCCTGTCACTCTAGCCCAGCTTTGATGCTGTTCCCACTGAAACAAGTGAACTTTTAGCATCTGCTCTGGTATACAAAGTCTGTTGCGGACGTCTTCCTACCTGCCTATCCCTTGTCTACAAACAGCTGTGACTCTCCATTCCAGTCTTCTTGTCCCCGCCCTTGGTTCATCATTCTTCCAATATATCAGCATAAACATTCTGCCGAGAGCTCTTTTATGACCTAGCCATCTCATGCATTCATAGCAGTCTCATCACAGAAACAGCCAGACTTGCTTTTTTTTTTTCCCTTTCCTTCAAAACTGTGAATTATTTCAAGGAAAGATCCACGGCCTCTAGCCTTGGTACCTGTAATACATGGCATAGTGCAGATATTTGGTCACTGAAGAGACCTTTGTAGAGTGATTCCATTTGTCAATAAACTTTTACTGCTAAGTTGTGTGAGCAAAATGTTAGCAGAAAACACAGTAAGTCCATTATGAAATTTAAGGAGTTATATTGAAAAGAGCATGAAGTGGGTCTTTCTCCATGGAATTTTATTTTCTCTGACTCTGAGCTGCATCGCTATCACAGAAGAAGGTGATGCACATGGCTTGGTATTAAAATATTACTGTATTTTCGCACCTCTCCACCAAGTTCTTTGGTTCTCCTAAGAGGTGACGGAGTGGGAGGTGGTTGATCTTCATGCAGAGATGCCTGACACTGGAAACACAGAGTGATGATTCTATGTGTGACTCCAGTTCTGGTTCTATTAAGCAGGCTGAATGTTCAACAGTGAGTAATTCTTCCTTGGATACTGGTCAGTTTTCTTGGGTGAGAATTGAAAAAAAAAATGTATTCATTCCAAGAACTGATTCAAAACAGGAAGGGAGAGAATATTGTATTAAGTGGAAATGTATTGACTTTAATATCAACCTAAGTCTAGTTTGCTATTCTGGCATTATTTTATTTTTACTCACTGTACAAGAAACTTGCACTTAATTTTTAACTAATATTTCATTGTGGAAAGCTCCTGGTACATAATTTGTATTACTATCAATGATATATTAGCCTAATTAATTACAAGCTAACTTACAATTATGAAAACAAATGAAGAAATAGATACTTTTGCTATATAGTGGCTCCTGCTGTTTGTCTTTTTGGTTTTTTTTTCATCCTCTCACTTGCTAACTCTCTGAATTCAATAGTCTGTACTGGATTTCCAGGCATTAGTATGAATTAAAAACGCTCCACTCTAACTCATTATAATTCACCAGAGATGAAGTTTTGATAAATGGAGAGTGAGTTTTTAACAAAAATCACGATGGCGAAGCCAACGTTTAGTGAATTCTGGGTTCTTTTGGTAATTATGTTTTCTTTCCTTTAGCTGCTCTGCTCTGTGTCCCTTACTATCATAGGTGGGTGTGTGGGGGTGAAATAAATAAAATCTTTATAAAGAAGCAGCCAGTAAACTTGAACCTGGATTTTAATAAACTCCACACTAGTAAAAAGTTCAGGTGATTGGAAGAAAGGTTTTTAATCAGTCCAGATAGATAAGATCACAGTCATAATTGCTTACTTGTTATTACTTCCTTTGCATTTGCTTATACCAAATGGAAAATAAAGTCTTGAGATGTCTACAGATGGAAATGAAAATAATGGTTTTCAGTGATAATTTGATAGGAAGTAATTGGCCACCTGAAGAGAAAAACCCTCATCATGGAAATAATTATAAGTAATTGGTTACTCCAAGATTGGACTCTATTTGATACACTCAATACAATAAATACTCCTCACTAAAGATGCTAACTTGAGGGTTTGAGGGTACCAGCAACTGCATGAATTGGAGATAAGATACTTAACAAATAGGGTAGTCCTGGTTCTATTTTGATACATGGAAATGATTTATTTTATTATATCTTAATTAGCTGCCGTTTCATTACAAATGAAGACCTTGCACAGAGTTGTGACTTACTGGTTTTCTCCTAAGGGAAAGAAGAGGGAATGACAATATCAGACAATGCTGGTCTTTTGTCACCACATTGGGAACAAATCATGGGGAACCCAAATAAATCTGAGGAACAGAGCTCTACAGTCCCAGTTAGTTCTCTGGTATTCAGCACCCAGCCTCTCTGTGAGTGGTGCTCAATGTTACTTTCTCTGGGAACATCTTGTATATTCATGCAAAACTTTTGAGTTTGCATAGTAATTTCACATTTCTTCACTTACATGATCTTTGCAACATTCTAGAATAAATAAAATTTGCAGAAAAATTAACAATGGCTTTATGTTACTGAGGTATTTATGGGAAATCTCACAGTAAGGAACATGTTGGTAGGGGAGCAAGGGACATATGGATTCTGTTTCATATAAAAAAAACTTTTTTTTTAACTTTCATTGATTCTTTGTGGATTTCACATCATTTATTCTGATTCCATTTATCTCCACATACTTTCGCATCTTCCCTCTGCCCATGAAACCTCCCTGCCCCAAAACAAAACCAAATTTAAAAGAAAAACCAAAACAAACACAAAACACAAAAACAAAAGCAGAAAAAGAGAAGAATCTTGTCGTGGAAGATGTAGTGTGGCCCATTGAGTTCACTGTTCACACAGTTTGCCCTTTAGTTCATTTTTCTTAACTTAAAAAAAATGGACTGGAGAGATGGCTCAGCCATTAAAGGCTAGGCTAAAAGGTGCTGTGGGATGTTTTGTATGCAGTGAATGTGTTGCTCTGACTGGTTGATAAATAAAACGCTGATTGACAATAGCCAGGCAGGAAGTATAGGCTGGATAAGCAGAGAAAGAGAATTCTGGGAGAGGAAGGATGAGTCAGGAGGAGACACGAGTCCATTTTCCAGGAAGCAGCATGTGATGGCACACAGGTAAAGCCATGGAACACGTGGCAACATATAGATTAACAGAAATGGGCTGAATTTAAATGTTTAAATTAATATAAGTCTCTGTGTGTTTACTTGGGTCTGAGCAGTTGTGGACTGAGTCGGACACAGGAAAACTTCAGTTACACATCTTTACTTGCAAGTATTCATTGCCAGAGCCATTGGTCAGGCTTGAGGCCTCTGGCTTCCACTACACCACAGATAATGGGCTATCCCTGGGGCTCCTCTTGGATATCCTGTTGTTGTCTTGAGTCATGGAGATCCTGCTGTTTTGGATTTGTACCTTAGTCCCCTTTACATGCTCTAACAGTATAGCCCTGTTTCTGGGCTTGGGAGGTAGCCAGCATTCCCTCATTGTCACTACCTGGGGGAGCAGCTAGCTCACCCAATGCAGCCTGCAGCAAGGAGCAGGCCAAGCCAGTTCTACTATCCGATCCTCACATTTGGTCATCCGCACTCATATTACCAGGGCCAGCTCTACTGTTTTGCCCAGGCAAGGTGCAGGACTCTTTCTCCCCTAGGGTGTATAGGAAGGAGGGGCAGGGTCAGCTCTCCTGCTCTCATGCCCTCAGGGCTGACTCACCAGGGTCACCTTTAGTGTGCTGCCAAGACAGGGTGCAGAATCTGCTATCTTGTGTGCTGCAGCCGGTGACCCAGCTCTCTCATCTGCCCCAGATGTCGTAGGTGAGAGGGGTTCTCTTTCTCTCACCTGTGCCACCACATGGCAGACATGTGTGTGTGTGTGTGTGTGTGTGTGTGTGTGTGTGTGTGTGTGTGTGTGTGTTTATGTGTGTGGTTCTTAATAGCATACCTTTTAACTGAGCCCTCTATCCCTGGTCTGAGATCCCTTCTAGAGCTCTCCCCTGTAGCAATGTACGTACTCCTTTACTTGGGGACTGTCCCACTAGGCTTCATCTTAGATGAGATGATTTGTTTTATGTGAGAAGAACTAAACAGCCAAGATTCAAGATATATTTCTAAATTCTGGCGCATAGGGAAACTTCTAGTAAATTTCTAGGGGCTATTTGGTTAGTTAGAAAAAGGATCCTTGTTGAAGTTCTACTGCCTCTCCACCTCCCCCCCTCTCCAAAATAAAAAGCTTATGGTGCTTTGGCTTCCAGGGTGGGGCATATTACCTATTTCGCTGGGCACTAATTTCCAACTTGTATTTAACTTTGGTGAATTTCAGGTGAATCAGGACCTAGAAACAAGCTGCCTGAAATGTCCTTTGTTCCCTACTGAATAATGGATCTTGGCATAATAAGTCCCCCACCCCCACCCCACCAGGTCTCAGCTCAACTGTGCCTCCCTGAGGACTCAACATCTTCACTTACAAATGCCTCTGTTTCATCAACCTATTTTACTGCTTTTAAAGATATTCCTCCTATGTGATTTTCTTTCCCCTTAGTTCAGTTATCATTTAACAGTGGCTACGTGCTGTTTCTAGTGTATTTGGTTTTTTTACCCCTTCAGATGTAAACTGGAATTTGATCACTCTTACATGTACAGCAGGAGCAAGGTACTTTGGGAAGCAAAGGGTGGCTCAGGGAATCTGGAGATTTTAGTGCAGCTGGTATGCATCACCTCAGGAAGAGCAGCCATGCTAGGGAAGGCTTGCTGATGTCTCCAAACACAAA
>CABHPP010145918.1:0-39690 GCA_902168425.1 Peromyscus attwateri | reverse complement strand
GGACAGGGGATCTAAGCTCTAGAGCACCCTGTTGTTTCTGCTTGCTTTTATCTCAGCAGTTTTTCCCAGTGTCAGGCTCATGCTGAGTGAGGCCTAGGTCTGCCTGGCCTGCAGCCAAGAGTAGGACAGTGTGGTGTGACCCTTCAGCTACGATGGAGCAGAACCCATCAGTGTACGGGTATCAGGTCCTTGGCCACGTGCCAAGTTGAAAAACAAACCCCAAAGGGCTTCTTTGTACAATAGGTACAAAAGAGGAAATATATTAATTTTGTCTTCTACTTTTTCAGGTTTCTCCATTGCCCTGAGAGGCTAGTCTGTCATCACAAACTATACTTTGGGACAGAGAGAATCCTGATGTGTAGTCATTTGGGGGAAGTTTTTTCCAGGGACACCAGGGACTTTGGGCTTTTTGATTCAGCAACAGACACTGAGCAGGGTTAGCTGCCAAGAGCTTTTACAGGAGAGGGCAAAGCACACACTTTTCACACACGTCCATACTCAGGGTGATAGTTCAGGTATGTTTCCATAGCAATCACTTAATTAAATGAAAGCAAGAATGTGACATAACCTTCATGGTATACATTTTCCCGAACTAGCCCTATCAAGGAACTCAAGGAAACATTTCTGAGATTTTTATCTTATAACTAAACCTGACCTGCAGAATGGTATAGGTTTTTCTAAGGTTCAAAATACTTTTTTTTTTTTTTGAGGCAGTATATCACTATGCAGCCTTGGCTGGCCTAGAACTTGCTGTGTAGACCAGGCTGGCCTCAAACACAGAGACCCACTTGCCTCTGCCTCCCAAGTGCTGTGATTAAAGGAATGCACTACCAGGACTTTATCCCTGGTGCATGAACTGGCTTTTTGGAGCCCATTCCCTATGGTGGGGTACCTTGCTCAGCCTTGATGCAGCGGGTAGGGGCTAGGCCCTGCCTCAACTTGGTATGCCTGTCTTTATTGATTACCCAAGGGAGATCTTACCCCCTCTGAGGGGTGGATGGGGGGTGAGATTGGGGGTGGGAGGGCGGGAGAAGGAGAGGGAGGGGGAACTGGGGATAGTATGTAAAATTAAAAATTTTTTAAATAAAAAAAGGAGGGCAGCCGGGCGGTGGTGGCGCACGCCTTTAATCCCAGCACTCGGGAGGCAGAGCCAGGTGGATCTCTGTGAGTTCGAGGCCAGCCTGGGCTACCAAGTGAGTCCCAGGAAAGGCGCAAAGCTACACATAGAAACCCTGTCTCGAAAAACCAGAAAAAAAAAAAAAAGGAGGGCATTACTTTGCCTGGCCATTATAGCCAAATTTAGGGGTGGATGCAAGTGTCTAGAAGACATTAGGCCCTAGGCCCCTCATTAAACCAATTGTGATATCATGATCTGGCTTCCTGGTCACTGTCTGGTTCCTCTATAGTGGGAGGTCTGTATTGTGAATACAAATCCTTTGGTTTTATATAGGCCTTTCCACCTCTCTCTGAGGCATCTTAAATATAAGAGGAAAAGAGTCATGCATTTTTATAGTAATACAAGGAATTCACTACCCAGGACCTTTTGCAATTATAAATTTATTGCAGTGTTGGGAATAAGACCTGGGTCCTTATACCTGCTGGGCAATTTTCTATAGCTGAACAATATCCCAACATCTTGGTTTTGTTTAGAGACAGGGTCTTCCAACCCGGCTAGGCTGTATTTGAACTCATGGCAATCCTCCTGCCTCAGGTTCCTGATTGTTGGGATTACAGGTGTGTACCACAGGCGTCCGGCTTGAACATTACTTGTAAACGACGTTACTAAGTATGATCAGAACCAGGTGATCTTGGACACCATTGTATTTTTCTAGACTATTTTGCATACACATACATTTCATTGTTCATACGACACACATATCATGAAATTGAGGAAGGTTCATCTGTATCTTTGTCATCTACACATCTACATTTGTAAACGCAAATGCTTTCTACCACTTTTAAAGCTTGTATTATGTATTTTCTTCAAACCACTAAATACTCCTTAAAAATCCAGGTTTGAGGGGTGGTGGTGTGGCTGGCGCTGAGCCCTTGTCCAGCATACACAGCAGCTAAGAGCAGATGCAAGGCACAGCCAACTCCTGACTTTAGGGCAGCAGAGATCCCAGGGTCAGATGATATTCTGATCATATTTAAAGCTATATATGTAGTACTTTCTGGATGCTTCTAGGCAAATTTGGTAATTTAGAGACAGGGTCTTACAATGAGGCCAGGCTGTATTTGAACTCATGACTATCCTCCTGCCTCAGGCTCCTGATTGTTGGGATTACAGGTGTGTATCCCAGGCACCCAGCTTGAGCACTACTTTTAAATGATGTTGCTAAGTGGTCATTGGTGGTCTGCTGGTCTGGAGTCAGACAAGACAACTATGCTTTGTCCTACAGGGGCCTTGGGGTATCTGCATTGCTCAGCCTGCTGTGACCTGGTAAGGGTGATGAACTGGGGTCCTGGATCCTGCCTCTAATTCCTGTAGGCTCTTTCACTCCTGTTTTCAAATGGTGGCCTCATCCCCTATGTGCAAAGCACTACAGGGCATGGCCAGGGAAATCACTTCTTAGTCTAACCTGGAGAAGCTGGACTGGCCCCAGCATCATTCTTCCCCAGCAGGTAGCACCACAGACTAGAGTTTTCTCCCTGCAGAAAGCATGAAGTGCACAGAACCTTGCCTGCATCCCTCATTTACCTCAGATTCTGCCGTCACCCTGTTTCTAGTTTTTGGATCTTCACCCCTGTTTTTTCCACCAGTCTGTAACTGCAAATGGTTTTCACCTCTGACTATTCAAACACTATATTGAAATGGACAAAATACACCAAATGGTTTTCCAAACCAGTATAGTTGTCAGTTTGCACCCCCAATTAAGTTTGACACTGAATTTTTGGAACTTCCAAATAGTTTTTGTATATATTTAGCTCATGGTGAAAATCTAAGAAACGAACAAACAAACAAAAAAAGCCCAAAACCAACCAACCAACCAATCAAGCACAAAAACAAACAAACCAAAAAAATTTATGATTTGGTTGCTATTTAAGTCTGAAGAGTCATTGTAGACAACATCATTCCACAGCATTTTAACTTTTGAAGGTTTTAGCAAAACATTCTTCAAGAAAATTCTTAGAAAAAAATGAAGCATAAACCATTTTAAGTTGACTTTTGGCAAAATCTATGACTAGTTTTATCACGCTCAAGGTTGAAAAGTTGAAAATTATCACAGGATGTGGCTGCAAGCACAGTGTGAACCCTGCAAAGTCCTTCTCCTCGGAGCTTCACCAGAAGGCTTACACCCTGAGAGAAGGGCTGTGATTGGGCGAGGCCCACAATGTTCTCTCTCTTCTGCTTACTCATTCCTCTGAGCCCAATCAACACTGATCCCCTCCGTCATCCAAGACTTCATAAGGGACATGTGGGCAGAGTTCGGACTGCTCTGTGTCAGGTCAGGGTTTTATGAAGTGAAACATTAGAGTCAGGCCAGAGGCTCAGGCAAGGGAGTAGCTGCTCAAACCTGGGGTGAAGTCAGACATGGGAGTGGGTGGAACATTAGTGAAAAGCTCCTCCTGTTAAGACTGATATTTTAGAGCTGTTTCCTGAATGTGCCTTCTAGAGTTACCTGGTCCATCTAGGTGGTCCAGCCTTTGTGGCTTTCCCAGCATATTCCTATGGTGGTGGGAGATGCTTTCTCCTCTGTAGCTTTATGCCATGGATGTTATTTCCAGGGGAAAGCAGTGTGGGCCCTGGGGTCACACTGGGCTATAGACAAGGGGAACTCACTGTATCTTCATAAGTTACCGCTTTAGTTGGCTCAAGGGGAGAATGTGCAGAACTGTATTTTCTGGCTCTCTGATCTCCTAAAACAATACTGAAGGTTGACATGGCAGCTAGTATGATGCCAGCATTAAAATAGTCAGTGAACACGGATGAGATGCCCGTTGCAGCCCTGTGGTGGGAGGGCATTAAGAAGCTGCATTAGTCACAGTTCAGTCCTTCAATCCATTCAAGAAGATTAGAGATGCAAAGTTCTGACTTGTGACAGAGGAAAAGGCAGAACTGGGGATCAGATCCCAGAGTGGGAAGGCTCTGCCCAAAGCAAGGAGCATGGCCCTTTCAGAGGCATGGGTAAGTAGGACATGCAGGTCCAGATGTTGTGGGAAGTACCTGGGAAGCACTCAGGAGCTGCACAGAGCTGATACTCACAGCTATGGACTTCTGATACTGAGGCCTTCCAGATAAACTTACGAATGAGATTTAAAGGGCATTCCTGTTAATCCTTACTCTAAGGACAACACTTTCTTTAAACTCCACTTGAAGTAAAACTGTTTCCCACATCACTTAGAATATTGCACTATTGTCTGAACAAATACATTGGCAAACAAATCTATTGTCTTGGATTCAAAATTTGGCTACAGAGATGGCTATGGGCCCTGTCTCTCTTTAGCAGACACTTCTTCAGGTCAATGAGGTCATGGGTTGACAAAACTCTTGTCAACTGGAAGCATTATTACACTGTCCAGGAAAAGCTAGCCATGTGACCTCAGTGTCAAGAGAAGGACGCTGACTGTGAGACTTTCACGTCTGCGGGAAGGTGGACACGCTGTGCGGAGCTGAGGGTTGGTGTCCATCGGACAGGTGCAGTGTCTGGAAACAGCCTCCTCCAGTGCAGGCTTCTCAGCTGCTTGCAGATGGGCCGCTCCACCATGCCTTGTCCTAGAGGCACTGAGTGTGAGGGCTTTCAGATCCCAGGGACCCCAGGACCAGACGGAAGGCTGTTCTCACCAGCAGCCTGAGGATAGCTGCCTCCTGGCCTTCAGTGTGCAGCAGGGAGTCTTCTTAGAGGGGTCTACAGTGCAGAACATTCTATCCTTCTCTGGCTGCAGTGATCTGAATTCACCAAAATTGTTCCCCAAGACCCAAATTCTGACATCATCCAGTTGTAAAACCCATGAACTCTCACCCCAACTTCCCAAGGTTAAACAAGACAATAACCAAGGCTTTTGAAATCTGTCGTCAAACATACACTGTATATCATGCCTCTTCTGTCCACTTCCCTTCTTACCTGATTTTTCCTGTCCTGGGTATTCCATCACCTTCATGGCAACTGCTTTTCTCCATCCCCAAAGAGGATTCAATGCATTTGTCACTCAACATACAAGCATCAGTACCTACTTCTACCTACACTCTAGGAACTAGGTCATCAGAGTACGCTGATGGCTTTTTCTTTACTTTGGAAATTTCTATCCAGCCTGAACTGGAGGACAGGAAAATCATGCAGACACACTAGTGACTTCACCATATATTATAAATGCAGAGCCCCATATCTATATATATCTTGATACAGCTTTAATATCTTAGTGAGGAAGGGGATAATGGCATGCAGCTGTGAGCCTGTAGCATCACCTGATCCTGGGATTTCTTTTTCTTCTTCTTCTTGCCCCAGCACCCAGAACTCTCCGCATCCTTGCCATTGGCCTCCCCACAGAGCAGTCCGTCCAGCTCGTCTGTGCCCATGTGCTGTCCCTGAGACGTTTCTGCTGCTAGCCGGTATGAGAGGTTCCTCAAGATGCACACACAGTTTTCAACGGTCTGCAGCATCCCCAAAAGAAAAAAGGAAATGGAGGGGTAAGTGTAAGTGACTCAGCAGATGCCTCCACCCTGGAAAGGCAGTCAGTCTCCATGGACACATTGGTCCTCAGATGCATTTACCTCCTGCTTTCAAGGGCTCCACTAACAGCTGCAACTGAAAACATCTGGATAAGCTTGGAAGGTCCTAAGACCATTTCTCACTTGAGACAATAATCATCAATATTAGGTACTTCAACAAACACCAGTCATGGGTAATCAAAATGCACTTGTGAGAATTGGACAAATTCGCAACTACAAGATCATCATTTACAGGCAACTCCTGCCTGGAGTTTAGGAATCCAAGTCACTAAAATCACAGGGAGTGGACTTAGTTCGGCTCAGGTTGGGGACGCTGTTGCACATCATTTATCAAGAAATACACAGTTTCAGTAATGCTGAACATGGGAGGCCCTGAGCATGGGACAGACAACGCTTTGTCTCGGCTTCGGTGTGAATATTAGCTCTGCCCGTGGCTGCGTGGCTTTGTGCACGGTGACTAACCCTTTTGTGCCTCTGTTTCTTCATCAGTAAGCCAGTCCTGAGAAAAGCACCGGCATCACAGGGCTGTGGAGAGGACGGGGTGAATTTAGAGATTGGTGCCATTGTTGCTGTCACCAGTAAGCTGTGGAGGTGAGACAAAATAAGTTCGAGTAGCTTCCAGAAGTTGAGAGCGAAGCTCAGGAAGCTGCATCTGCAGGCTGGAGCCAACCTGAGGCTTGTCTCACAATAATGCTTTCGCCAACCCAGCATGCCCAGGTGTTTATGACCACCCCTGTAGAGGGCAAAACACACCCCAGGCTGCTATCTGGTGGGAAACCAGAGAGCTGAGACAGAGATCCTTTGCGTTTGTCCTTTGCCCCTCTGCAGAAAGTGCTTCCCTGAAAGAAAGCCGACTTTCAAAAATCTATTTTATTTACTGGGTATGTGTTTGTGTGTCTGCGTATTTATGCCTATGTATTTGTGTCTGTGTGTTGTCTATGCATGCCACAGCACACACGGGGAGGCCAGAAGACAACTCTCTGGAGAAGTTTCCTTCCTTCCAGTGTGTGTTCTGTGGATCAAAGCCATGTTGCCAGCCTTGTGCAGCAACCATGTTTACAGGCTGAGCCATATCATGGGGCCCCAAAATTGAATTAAATTTTGTTTTGAACTTCAGTCAGGGCCAGGCAGGGGTGGGGTGAGATAGAGAAATAAAATACACATCCTAAGAAAGGGAAAACAATAAGGGGAAGAAAACACCCCAATTTTATTTTGAAAACCCTTACATCTTGGCAATCATGTTTCGGAGACCCACTATGTGGCTCCTAAAATGAATAGACTTTCATTCCACAGAGGGAAGAGGGATGGGTGAAGCCAACTGTAGGTAGCTCACTGTTGAAAGCCATTTCCCCCCGAGCTGGGGTCAGTGCCAGAACAGACAGAGCCACCGGACTCCAATCCTGGCCTGTTGCCCGCATTGGCAGGAAGCTGGTAAAGGGTAGCCTGTGCTCTTCACCTGATTAGGGGTGCTGTGACTGTCAGTTAAGAAAAGCAGTGCTCAGGATAGACTCTGCGGCCCATGCCATCCTTAGCTATTTTTTCTAGCTTGCCAAAGTTTCATGGCTGCTAATCCCACAGGCTTTGAGCCAACTTGATTTTCTGTTTCGAGCATCCTTTCCGCGTCAGGAAAGGAAGCCGGCAAGAAAGCAAGTAAGCACAGGACGACACATGAAAGACAGACACGTCTCTCCTTGAAAGGAAAATGTTATGGCACAAGTCAAGACAATTTTCAAATCATCTCAAACTGATTTCTCTTCCATCAAGGACTCAGGAGAGAAAGCTTCCTTCCTTCCTTCGCATCTCGTTGTTTCTCTCCCCTGGGGCTTCGGTGTTCCTCCAGCAGGACTGGGGAGACTAAAGCTGTAGTTTCCAGGAGTTCTTTCTAATCACTCTGCAGTTAGGGAGATGGTGTGGGGACAAGCTGGAGAGGGAGAAAGTGGGAGCTGGGAGGTGTGGTGGTATTGTGTTCCCCAACATATTGTGCACCCTAATAAACTTATCTGGGGTCAGAGAACAGAACAGCCACTAGATATACATAGAGGCCAGAAAATAGTAGTACACACACCTTTAATCCTAGCATTCTGAAGGCAGAGATCTGTCTGGATCTCTGTGAGTTCAAAGTCACACTGGAAATAGCCAGGCATGGTGACTCACGCCTTTAATCCCAGGAAGTGATGGTAGGAAGCAGAAAGGTATATAAGGCATGAGGACTAAGAACTAGAGCCTGGTTAAGCTTTTAGGCTTTTAGCAGCAGTTCAGCTGAGATTCATTCCAGATGAGGACACAGAGGCTTCCTTGAGGAAACGAGGTCAGCTGAGGAATTGGCGAGGTGAGGTTAGCTGTGGCTGGTTCTGTTTCTCTGATCTTTCAGCGTTCACCCCAATACCTGGCTCCAGGTTTGTTTTTATTAATAAGACCTTTAAAAATTCATGTTACAGGGAGGGTAGGAAGGAGAGGGCCCGGAGAAGAAAACTGAGCCTCTTATGAAGCTTCCTGGAGTTGGGTAGTCTGGCTGGGTTAGGTAGGTTCCCAGTTCAAGAGCATTCCTCTAAAGGGAGCGTGGAAAAGAAGAGAAGGAAGAGCAGGGACAGCAGCAGAAGACGCGCAGCGTCTGGTGGCTACGTTTGTGACATCCATTACTGTCAACAGCGCTTTCTTTTTAGTGTTCTTCTCGGTCACCAGGGTCAGTTTGACTCCTTATTTTCTATTAGAACAGGCTAATTTGGGAGTCATCTGTGGACTGCTCCACCATATGTTAGTCATTCAATAAACTGTCCCAATTACAGGAGCAGAGCCACGAGCTTGCATGGAATCCAGGCTCTTATTCATTAACTTCTTTGGCCTTAAAGACAACGTGCGCTCATGTTTCCCCCTCTAACTTGTCATTGTGAAAGCTCAGAAGCAGCCAAACTGAGGGCTGAGTGGAAAATTATGGTGCCATAATAATACGTTGAAAGTCAATAGTACGATCCAGCCAGCAAAGCCTGGTGGAGTAATTTATCACATTGGATGGAGCCCTTCAGCAGTCAGGGCATGCGGTTAAGACAGTCCTTCCTGTCACAAGTTGAGAGCACTTGTGTACAGTGCTCTAGTGAGCGGGGGATGGAGAGGGCATTGGACACCGGCCCTGTTCTGATGCCCAGCTCAACACACTCCCTACTTATCAGGGATACTCGAGTCTTCTCACTCCAGTCTAGAAAAACCCTCCACTTCAACTTCATCTTTTAGAAAAAAAACATGGCTATTAAAACAGATCATCTCTTTGGTCTCCCAGGTGTATTAGGAGTCTGCTCATCCAAATGGTCAGACAATGACGCTTATGCCACAGAACATGATGGTGCCCAAGCCCTGTTGCCTGAAAACTGCCTAAAACCTCCAGAGATTTGGCAGAGACATGAGGCAGTGGCTTTTATTTTATTCATCTGCAAGGTCCAGACAGTGGGAAAGCTGTTTTGGATCCAGCAGACTCACAGACTTAGCATCTCCATGTATCCTCAGCCTTTGGATACTGTGAATATTAAAATGCTCAGCATTGCTGTGGCAGTGAACTATCTACACGAGCTCTTCCATAACTCGTGTGTCTATTACACTAACAGACTCCTGTAAATACTCAAGATTTCTTGACTGGTCACCAGTTTCGGGATTTAATTTTCTTGTCAACAATATTAATAGGTCTACAATGGTTATTAAGGGACTTCACAGAAGAGGGAGGCTTAAGTCTTTATTATATAACATCCCATGCTTGAAGTTAGTGCTGCAGGGTTATACACACCTCCTAGGTTGTCTATTTCAAACCTCCATCTACTCAGGCAGGACTTTAATCGACAATATCATCAGATTTCATGATTCATTTTTAAATGGATAAATACTTGAGGCCAGGGTTGGGTATTCATATCTGGAGGGTGGTAGTGGGGTCCTAGCAGGTATCCTCACCAGTTGCTCCAAAGGCAACTGACAAAGAGTCAGTGCCGGAAACCATGGGGTTTCCAAACCAAAGCGGTGGCTCACTGCAGTGCCAGCTGAGCTCCTCACAGGACATGCTCCGTGTCTGGAGACACTGTTGTGGGTACTATGGATGAGAATTCCTGAAGAGAATATGGCTGCAGGGACAGACTGACTGAAACTTCAATGACTGTGGAGTGTTTGGAAGGTTACAGATCCAGAGTCTAATCACAACTTAGTATGGGTAATCTTTAGCTTACTACATAATCGCGCTTTACCTTCTTGGCCTCTCCTACAATCAGACCTAGCATCCTGTTATTAGCCAGACCTTTTGGAATGTATTCACAGAACTCTAGTTTTCTACAAATGAAAGGGCCAAGAGTGCTGTCAAACAACACTGAAGGCCTAGAACAACAGTTCTTTCCATTTTATTGTAACCCACTTCTCTGATGTCCCCACCAACGCATTTTAAAAGCCCTGATTTACAATTTCCTGTGTCCTATTACTTTAGAAACGCCATGGAACTGATTCCATGCTGAAAAACTGGAACTTGGAGGAACCTAATCCATGTTCCCAGACCATGGCCACTAAAATCCGGCTCCATGATAAACTCTGTCTGATGCCCTTGAGTTGAGACCTGTGTTTTCGGGTCAACTGTACCATGGTGGTGATAGGCACGGGGAAAGCTGTTGGCATCGAGGGGGTAGACAGAGGCCAGAGAGGGTGCACAACCAGCCCGATGCACAGACTCTCACAACAAAGGCTTGTTCCGCTCCACATGTCTGTAACAGTAGCTGTAGAGAAGGCCTCATTAAAGAGTGACGTTTGTCACATGCGTTCTTTTTAAAAGTAAATGTGGACATATGGCTACATATCAGGATACTACAAGATCACAACTTTCTAACTGTTGTGAATGACTAATTTAATAAAGACAAAACAAAGTATCTCCAATACTGGAAAAGTCCACCCAATAACTAATTCTCTTTTGAGTTTGTGAACTGAAACAGTGCAGTGACATTGAGACATAGCATGCTGGAAGCTTTAACTGAACATTTTTGAAAATTTAAAAAAGGTTTTGCAGGCACTTAAAAAAAACAGCCCTTAGTATAATTAAATAATTAGTTATCAAAATTTAATTTATAAGAATTTATAATTATTCAAATTTCAACATCTTCATCTTCAAAATTGGGTTAATTATTTTTTTTTTTAAAGTGCAAGCTGGAGGCTCAGATGTGTGAAAGTTTACTCATCTGGGAAATCCATGGTTTGATTTCCTAACAACAATCTAAATTTCACGTTAACTTCCTGAATTCTCAAAAACCAGCAATTTTCAAATGTTGGTTCTAAGCTAGAGTGAGCATCCCTTTAGATGTTAGATCATTGTTGTAGTTATATCAAGATAGGGCTCAGAACATAAGTATGAAATACTGTAATAGCTTCCCATGGCTGCTAGCTGTTGCTTCATCTCTGGAGTACCTTTAATCATTAAGAATCTGGATCTATGCAAACACCACCAACCTTGCTATCGATCTCACTGCTCCCCAGCGCAGACTGAATCACATACAGCAAGGCATCCGTGAGCCCGTCACACTCACGCATCCTCCGGCGGGCCTCCTCTCCAGCTGAACTTACATTCCTGAAAAGCAAAGAAACACGTCAGTGACCTTCACTCTGGCCACCAAGAGACCACTCTTTCAGAAGGAAATTCTTTTCCTTTTTACAGTGTTTAATGAGAGCGTAGCTTTAGCAAACAGACATGGCTTCAACAGACACATCTTGGAGCTGATTCATCAGCATTTACTGCAACTTGTTAAAGAGAGAATGCAACAGGATATGTCAGAGTCCTGGCACTTCTAGAAACTTGGGAGGTTTACCTCATTTACAATTGAAGACGGAATCAGAAGTTTTTTGAACATTCTTCTTTAAGAAATCTCAAGTATTTTCACAGCAAGACCTTCCAACTTACTAAATATCTTAGAGACACATTTTTATGCCTTAAACATATACCTTCCACAGCCCTGTCAGAAGCATACTGGTAGGAATTCATCCTAGGGACAAACTTTTTTTGTGTCATTGGGATGTCTCTGACACAGCCCATAGGAAGGAGGTACACCACACTCTTTCCCGCGTTGCATATCCTGAGCTAAAGGCAACAGAAGGAGCCTGCTGTAATACCTCACATGGTTGAGAAGCAGACAGACACTCTTGTAGCTCTACAAAAGACATATGATGTCTGAGTAGATGAAGAATCCCTGGCATGATATTAGAGAGACTCTTTGGGAGTGCTGTTTATTTATTCTGTTACCTAAAAATGTTCTTCTATCTATATTATTAATTAATTAATTAATTAATTAATTTGCAATGGCTATGGACAACACAGAAAGAATGCTGGAAGAGGTGAATCTGTAGGTGGTACAACAAGATTGGAAGTATTTGAGAGCACAAGAGAAATGGGGGGAAAGAGAATGAGATATTACAATGGTCTTCAAATTTGGGAATCCTGATGATGACCTTGAAGGCAGCTAGAATGGAGTTACACTCTACTCTGGAGTCTGATTCTAAAAGCTTGGGTGGAGGTAGATAACATTCACCTCTTGGATCATACAGAGCATGGTATCTGAACTCTCACTCCATGGATGGATTTATTGCAGGAGCAGTGCTCTTTGCTGATTGTTGGGAGCCACAGAGGCTAACTACAAGAATCTGTGCATTGGGGCAGAGTCTGGAGTAAAGGCAGAGAGGGTGACTTCATCCCATCACCTTGGCTGACAGGGTGCTTTCTCATTTCACTCCCAGTTTCCTTTGCTGGCACTAAACTGTTTGAAGATGAAGGAGCTGACACCTCCGGCACCCAGAGCCCTCGCCTCCCCTGGAGGTTCTGAGAGTCAGTGAAGGGGATGCAATGGAATGTAAGTCAATGGAAGAAGGAAACTTCAGCGCTACGGGGCTGACTGGGAATCTGGGTAATTGGTTTTGTTAGGATTTTATTTTAATGAAAAGAAAACAGGCGTAATGCTGTTAAAAGGCTACTGATCCTAACTATTTACTTTGATATCTAAATGTTTTATAGGATGGGTTAAAATAGGATCCACCAGTACATTAATATAACACTACAAAAGGTTATTTAATTTAAATAGGATTTTTTATTGATCTTAATATATAAATAGAAGATTTTAGGTGCTTAGATGAGATGACTAGGTAAATATTAAAAACATTTTAATGTGAGTTCTTGTAAATTCTAACCTTTGTTTCTGAGAAGATATCTGGTGGGGATGAAGTAGGAGGAGGAACTAACTTGCTGTTAGAAAGAACGTGTGAGAGCATGGTGATATTGTTCCAATCTAGAAGGGCAATTATAACAGAATGTTATAGAGCATGCCACCTAGAAATGATTTCCACCAGGTTGAACTTTGAAGACATTCAGGAAGCTTGTCAAAAATTTCAGTTATTCTTTCTTGGCAAGAAGAATGTTAGGTAGCAATGTGTGTGTGACTTTTGTTGGGTGGGGAAGTTTTCCCAAATAATTAGGGAATCCAGACAGACTCCTTAGAGATGGTTTATGTATACCCTAGGATCTGTCTCCTCCCTTCACTGATAACCTCAGCCCTTTTTCTGTTTAAGCTTATCATGGCAGCAAACTGCCTCCTTTCACAAGACTTGACAATTAGCCTCATTTCACTGGGATTCAACAAATGTACAGAACCAGCCAATAACAGCAGGAATTAAAAACTTCACCAACATTATATGTTGTCAATAATAATTCCAAAATTTTTCTTTATCCTAGTTTTTATTTGATTTGAGTTCAGCCTTTTCCAAAAAAATATTAATTTGCTCCTATTTTGAAATATGCAAGGTACTGAGAAATAAGAAAGACTAGTCAGGCTTGGTGGCACATGTCTTTAATACTAGTGCCCAAGAGACAGAGGTGAGTAGAGCTCTGTGAATTCAAAGCTAGCCTAGCCTACAAAGGTTGTTATAGGTAAGTCAGGGCTATAGAGCAAGACACTGTCTCTAAATAAATAAATAAATACATAAATGGTAATAACACCTTAATAGAGAAGGGAAATGACTAAGACACACATGCATACATATCCTTTCACACAACACACACACACACACACACACACACACACACACACACACAGTGACTCATATATGCACACACACAGACTCACACACCTACATAGAATCACACACACATAGACCCATGTAGAGATACACAGACATACACACACACACACACACACACACACACACACACACACACACAAACACAGACACACACATTGTTTGCATCTATGAGGAGGCTCAGTATGTTCGCCTTAGATGGATGTGAGAGCATGTGTAGTATCTCTATTCTAGAGACGGTTTTCTAGATGCATTTGGATTTGGGTTTACACTTTGAATAAACTATTCTTGTATATGTCAACACCTGTTAGGATGCCCTTTGTTTCTGCTGTGAGGTGAAGGAGGGTGTCTTAGTTATCATCCTCACCATATAAGGGGAGAAGATGCAGCCTGTCACTGAATTCAGGGTGGGGTGGGGGTGAGAGTGGGGTGGGTGTGCACAGTCGTGTTGAAGTCAGCAGGGCTTGTGGCAGAACATTTCACATGGTGGTTACAGCAGGAAGGAGAAAGTAGGAACTGGAAGCCATATCAGGCTCCATCCTCCCATCTCCACCCTGTGACCCACCTCTGCTAGCCAAGCTCCACCGCCTCCCAGAGCAGCACCACAGGCTGGGCACCAAGTGTTCAGACCCCACGAGAGACTTTTCATGTTCAAACCGTAATGTGCCTCTTGCTCTTCCCTAAAAAACAGGCTTCCTCTCCCACTGTGACACTCAGCATTTATTATTGTTGAAGACTTTGGATGATCATTAAAGTGGAGTCATGCCAGCTGATGGTTTAAATGTAGAGACGCCACTAGGACACCGTAAAGACATAAGCATCACGTTATCTCAGCTTGAATCTCTGTTCCTACCTACTGACTATGAATGTTTTGCTAGTTATGAGCCACAACAAGTGAGTGGCTACTTTTAATCATAGCCCTAGATAAATATTTGACAATGAGCCAATGCCTAACATAGAGAGTCCTTATGCCCACTGTACTTAAGTCATTTTTCTGTCCATCATGGGGTAGGCAATTTCTAAATCTGTCTAGAAATTACAATACAAACAAAATGATATGAAAAAAACCACAGCATGGAAAAATTCCTAAAAGTTTCTTTGTGAAAACCTTGAATACATGGATGCTATCTAGTCCCTAGAAATAATCTATATAACCCTGGCTGAATTATCAACATATTATTAAACAGGTTCAGATTTCAGGGCATTCTTTTGATTATTTTGTCTATGATTTGTTTCTCTATCTTCTGATTAAAAGACCAAGTTTTTATTCCTTTGCATCCAGACAGCTGCTTCGTTTTCTTCATCTTCAGGGCTACTGGACATTTTCCTCTGATCCTCCATTACTCACAGCACCTGTTTAAATTAAATCCAACATACAATGCTCTCCTAGGATCCACAGGGGACTTAGACCAGATGTGAATGGTAATATCATTTCATGTAATATATGTGTCTGCTACAAAAAGAATTGGCATGTGAGAGATCAAACCGTATAGAAAGCCAAGGGATGGGTTCAGGGATGTAACACTGGAATTAGCCTCTTCCTCTACACTCCCTTAGCTCTTTGAACTGCCACTGCTGAGCACCATTGATCTTACATGGGAATCCCTAAGAACCAGACCTTATCTTACAGTGTTCCCTTCTGGAGGGCTGAAACATGTGATCCTCGGTGCATACCTAGCACTGGGTGCCTGATACGTTTGTGGTAGGTGCTCAGTGCAAGTTGGCTACTTAAGTATGCTCACTTCTTCATTCAGAATGGAACTGAGGAAGTTGGGGGACACTTCTAATGCACTGATGATTTACCTCCATGTAAAATGCTTATGTACAAATATCAGATGTTCGCTTCTGAATTTGAATGCATGCTGCTTATGGACAGTCTGTGTTTCCCACTATTCCCTCCACCTGGCTTATTTAGAGAAAGTTCGGTTTTCAGAGAAACAACAAAGCAATAGAGTTCACTTTCAGATGTGCTTTCCTCTGGGGAAGAGAACTGCTCTGTTTTGCAGCCTGGAGACTGTCAGACATTCTTTTTTCACATGAATCTACAACCTGGGGCTTAGGGGAGGAGCTTTCACTCTCAAAATGGAAAGTGATTTTCCCCCTTTGGTGTCTCTGTAACTTTTCCCTCCCACCTAACCTGTTTCTTTGGCTTTTTCACAGGGGTTGCATATCAGTTATCCTGCATGTGAGATGTTTATATTACGATTCATAACAGTAGCAAAATTACAGTTATGGTGTAGCAACAAAGACAATTTTATAGTAGGGGTCACCACAACACGAGGAACTGTATTAAAGGGTTGCAGCATTAGGAAGGTGAGGACCACTGATCTAGAATGTCCTTCTTTCTACCACTAACCTATCAACTCTGACCATCACAGTTTCCAGGATGAGACAACAGCAATACTGTGTCCATCTCCTAAGCCTTAGTTAGCTTAGATAGCTTTTCGTTGCTTTGACAAACTTAAGAAACAGCTTAAGAAAGATTAATTCTTGCTCATGGTTTCATAGATTTCAGTCCAGGGTTCTCTGGTTCTGTTGCTTTCAGGATTGCGGTGAGGTAGTATATCACAGCAGAAGGATATGAAGAGGAAAGCTGCCTACCTCAAGGTATCCAGGAAATAACAGGCATGAGAAGAAGGGTCCTGGACCAAAACATACCCCTACAAAACATCCCCCTCCCAGTGACCCACTTTCTCAACCAAGACCCTACCTCCTAACAGACACATTTAGCTATGAAATTATTGAGATTAATCCATTGATAAATTTGTATTCTAATCACCCAATAAGTTCTCAATAATGCCAGTAGCTGGAGACAAAGCCTTCAACAAATTAGCATTTTGGGGACACTTCAAGTGCAAACCACAGTAATTCCTTCAAACTTTCCACCACCTCCTGCCTCACTCCAGGGTTCCTTTAGGGCAACTGCAATGCTTAAAGTTTAAACTGGCACCCCATGAGGTTGGGAGAGAAGTGAGAGCTTCTCTCATTTGTGCCTTGTCTGTCCCTGCACAGCACATACTTGGAACTCGCCCAGTGACCACATTCTCAGTGCAAGAGCACACAACTCCTTTCAGCCCTGTATGCTTCTAGACCAGTGGTCTTAGAATTTCTGGGTTGGGTGAGTGTTAAGAAATCACTAGTATGCATCTATTGAGTGGAGGTAGCCAGGGCCCCTGGTAATCACCCTACAATAGGCCCCACAACAAGCTAGGCAGTGTGAAGGCCAGGGGCCTTCCTTTAACAGCTGGGGCCCCTGAAGATCTTCCTCAACACTCAGCTCCTGCTTACTCCAGTGAGTCTGACTTTGGGAATTTGGTATAAACACAAACCTAAGGTTCTTCTGCCCCAGTGACTCTTTGTGTGTTCCACTATCTGGATGGCACATATATATGTCAGCCTAAGGACTGCTGTTTATGCCCCAGCAGGAAATCCACAGAAGAGTTCACATGAAGATACTGATTGTTTGACCAGAAGCCATGGAATAAACTACTATTGGCATGATTTACAGACAATGAACAATATTCACCAGGCAACTCCTAACACAATAGGGCACAGTGTCCCCCAATAGTTTTTAGATAGTTTTTAGACCAGTAGTCATGGCTTCTAGTAGCCAACCAGCAAATGACTGGACATAATTTATTTTCAAGGGGAAAGTTAAGTAAAATATACATTTTTTGATGATGATATCATTACCTACTCAGTGACTAGTGAATTTGTCATAAATTATTCATGTGAAAACACACAGGAATGGGAAATCATACCCATTAGGCCACTTGCCTATGAACTACACTTGTATTTACTGCAGGGAAAAAATACTTAAAAGAGTTCTATCCATGGATGTCAAAACCAAGGGTTAGAAACTTCTCATGGAGAGGAACAGAGTAAATACTTCAGCTTTTGAGGTCATATAGGGACGCTGTTACTTCTTTTCTTCCTTCTTCCAGCAACCTTTTCAAAGCATAGAACTCACTTTTACTGTATGCCATATAGATAAAGTCATGGGCATGACTGGGTCATGGGCCAGTGTACCAACTCCTGACCTGTCGCTCAGTTATAGGATTCAGGAATGAGTCTCTGAACATTAGTATTATACCATTTTTTTAAGTATTATATCATCTTACTAGATTTTTATGCATATGTTCTTAATTTTATATGGCTAGAGGTATAAAAATTTATCATTCACTGAGGTTATACATCTTCCCCACAAGTCTAGGAAGATATCAAAGTAAGTGACTTTGAGTAGTGCATTACTATCCTAAATCCAGGTTGGGTTTGAGGAATGCAGTGGTATGAATAGGAATGGCCTTTATAGTATCATGCATTTGGATGCTTGGTCATTAAGGAGTGGTGCTACTTAATAGGGATTAGGACATGTGACCTTGTTGGAGTAGGTGTGGCCTTGTTGAAGGAATTATGTCACTAAGGGTGGGGTTTGGGGTTTCAAATGCTCAAGCCAGGCCCAGTGTCTATCTCTTCCTGCTGCCTATGGATCAAGATGTAGTCTCTCAAGTTACTTCTCTAGCACCATGTCTGCCTGCCTGCATGTTTCCCACCATGATGACAATGGGCTAAACCTTTGAACTGTAAACCAGCCCCAATTAAATGCTTTCCTTTATTAGAATTGTCATGGTCATGGTGTCTCTTCACATCAGTAGGACACTGACTAAGACAAGGAATCAGATGTAGTCTCTCTAAGTGTCAACAGTAGCTCTGTTTGGTGTGAAGGTTCAGGCTGCTGAAGAGCAAACACGAAGAACAGATGAAAGCAGCGTGAGCATGAGAATGTGCAGAAAACGTGTAACCAGGGAAAAACATGGATATAGGACAACCAACCAACGAAAACGAGCACCCACCCCGGGAAACACACACACACCTACACCCCCTCACTACTGCCAGGGTGAATTACATGTGATCTCTAGAAGTATGTGTATAACCTATTGGAGTGCTCTGCCAGCATTCAATGTCACTCAGGGGGCAAGACTTCCAATTCCCTTGAGAGACTATGCCTATGGAATATTCCATAACTAATTCACTAGATGCAGAGGGAAGAGGCCCTCTGGCCTGAAAATTCTGGCAGAAGTAGTCTACATATATAGAAACCCTTGCTTGAAAGAGCACACTGACTAAACTCTTTCCTTCTATCTACATGTAAAGATTAATACAAATGATGATCTAAAGTAGAGAGAAACTATACTAGCTTAATGAAGAAGAAATAGTAAGGGTACAAAATCTGCCATTTCATGTTATTAACTTTTTATGCTGTTTAGTTTTTTCTATGTTTTTGCTTAACTGCTTATAAGTTGTGTTTTAATTATTAAGATACTACATTTTAACTTTTATCTCATCACAAAAGAATTTCATAACAGGCCCTTCCTCATCTATACCTCAAAATTCTTATTTTATATAGTTTTAGATCTATAACACCCTCTTTACTATCTCATGTCTCCAACTCATATTGTCATTATCACTCATGTGTTACCTTTACTCCCCCTTCTCCATTTCTTCCTTATTTAACTACTTAAATATTGATGCCCTTAGCTTTACAAGCCTGTACAAACTAAACTTTCCTTTCAACCAGTACCTCCAAACCCACTGTATCTGAACCTTATTAGGGACATAGGTACTACACAGGTGTACCAGGCGGTAAATGTGGGGGGGGGGGTGTGACACTTCAGCTATCTCATCTGTAAATAGCAGCAATAAACCTTACTCTTAATGAGGACAACCCTCCAGGGAGATTCAGATAATACAAAACAAGCAAAGGAAGAGTGAAGGGAAAAAGCAAAAATCAAAACTTGAACACACATCCCTGACATATCCATTCCAACAGACACAAATAAAACAAGGCAGTAAAACTGGAGAAATAATATGAGACAATGCCCCATCATATTATATCAACAATCTCATGATTCTTCAATAATGGAAATGAAAGACACAGAGATTGCTGGAATATCAAAACAAGAGTCAAGAGTTCCACTTTTTAAAGAATAAATGAACACACAAGGGAATCTAATATGTAGATGAACAAAGCAAGGATATAAATAGGAACTAAACAAGAATGCTACCAAACTCAATTAAAGAGTCAGTGAACTAAAGGACAAATTTTAAATCATGGAGGAAAAATCAGCAAGAAAACTGAAATACTGAAAACAAACTGAACAGAACTTCTTGAAGATGAAAGACTCAAAACAAAAACCACAGCAGAATGCACGATCAACAGACAAGACCAAGTGCGAGAATGAATTTCAGGGATGGAAGGTGAAATTGAGAAATAATACATTCAGACATACACCAAAAAACATAACAAATATGATCTAAGCTTCAAAGAAATCTGGGATACCTTTAAGAGAACAAACCTAAGGAAGCATGGAATAAAAGGAATTGAGATAAAGTCAAAAGCCATAGACAATTTATTCAATGAAATTAGAGCAGAAAATTTCCCATACCTAGGGAAATAAATATCTAACTAAATAAAGCATAAACAATTCCAAGTAAAAAAGACAAGTGAAGAATCTTTCCATGATATACCAATGTCAATGAACCAAAAATAAAAAGCAACAATATTAAAAGCTACAAGGAAAAATGCTCACTCTCATATGCAAAGGTAGAAATGCAAGAATGACATCATGACTTTCATCAGCTACCCTAAAAGCAAGGAATCATATGCCAAGTCCTGGAAGTAAATGCTAACCAAGATAATTGTACCAGATGTACCTAGCAAAGCTATCTTTTAACACTGGTAAAAATAAATCAACATTTAAAGATAAGCACAAATTAAGACAATTCATGCCAAACAAGCCAGCTTCTCAGAAAATTCTTAAAGGGATCATGCAGTACAGGGAGCAGGAAGAAAGTCCATTTCATTCATGAGAACATGGGAGGCAATATATTACATGAGAGCAACAAATGAACAGAGATAGGCTGGGAAGGAATCAATCATGTCCAATACACAAAATCAGTAAACTTCTAACACTAATAGGTGAAGAGGAAGGGAAATGCCAATAACTGAGTCAACCAGTACACCAGCTAACAGAATCAGAGTAAAGAGCAAACTCCTCTCAATAACAATCTAAAATGCAAATGGTCTCAATACACCAGTTAAGCAATACTTACTTACTGGATTAAAAATCAAGATCCAACCATCTGCTGTCTACAAGAAACATGCTTACATTGTAAAAACATCCAAAACATGATAGTCAGTAGATGGAAATAACCTCCCAGGCAAACAAACTGCAAACAAGTTGGCACATCAATTCTTATATCTCATAAAATAGACATTGAAACAAAACTAGTTAGAAAGAGATGAAGAAGGCCATTACACTTTAATAAAGAGAACAACTCGTTGGAAAGATATTTCTACTGTAAATATTTATCCACTAAATTTTGTGGCTCCCAATTTCATTAAAAAAATAAAATGCAAAAATCAAAAATATCTCATGGTTTCTGATGAAATGATACTTGGAGACTTCAATACCTTACTCTCATATTTAGAAGGTTTTCCAAACTAAAACTTAGAAAAGAAAGTCAGAGCTAAACATGCCACAGATCTACTGGATTTAACAGATACCAGCAGATTCTGACCTCTAAGAGGTAAGGGATGCACTTTGTTTTCAACAGTATGTGGCACTTTGTCTAGACTTGAACACATGCATTACATACATCATCAGCCACAAAGCATGCTTTCATGACTACCAAAAAAAAAAATACAAAAACAAGAAAACAAGGTGAAACAAGCCTAAGCTGAAATACTTCCTTATAGCTCATCCAATAGCAGTCAAATAAAACTAGAAACAAAACTCTAAGAGAAGCCTTGGAAACAACGTAAGTATCTGAAGACTAAACAATATACTTAGAAGGTAAAGTGGGTCATTGAAGAAAGTGGGTCAAAGAAGGGACTAAACACTTCCCATAATCATATGAAAATGATGGCACAATTGGACATAACTTCTGTATCTGCAGTTCTGACATCTTGACTCTGACATATCATTGAAATATTCTTTGCTGGTCATGTCTACTTGGGCTTCTTTATGCCTCTTTTATTTGATGTTCATTTCCTTTTCTAGGTTTGGGACATTTATTTTATAATTTTATTGAATATAGCCAAGCAAGTCATAGGAAATATTAACTAAATAACCTAGTGGTGTACCTCAGAGTATTAGAAAAACAAGAAGGCAAATTCAAGTGTGGTAGGCATTAAGAAACAAAAGATACCAGGGCACAAAGTAATTGAACAGAGACTAAAAGAAAAATACATAGAATCAATCCAACATAGAAATCGTTCTTTGAGAAGAGTAACAAAACTGAAAGACCCAGATTAATACAATTAAAAATAAAAAGAGTTGTTACAATAGGCTCTACTGGAATTTAGATCATTCAGGAACATTTAAAAACCCTTTGTTTGAAAATCTGGAAAATCTAGAAGAAAAAAAATACAGTTCTAAACTTATATGACCTACTAAAATTAAAACCAGGATATATAGAAAATTTCAACACACCCATAAGAAGCAATAAAATTGAAACAGTAATTAGAAATCTCCCCACAAAGACAAGGCCAAGACCAGACAGGTTTACTGCTGAATTCCATTAAAGTTTATAAGACCTAACATCCACACTTCTTTCACAAAATACAAAGGGAAGCAACACCACCAAATGCATTCTACAAAGTCAGTATTATCATGATATCCAAACCTGATAAAGATATAACACAAAAGCAAGGAAGAAAGGAAGGAAAGACAAAAAAAAAAGGGAGAGAGGGAGGGAAGGGGGGAAGGAGGAAGGAAGGAAGGACAGAAAAAAGGGAGGGAGGAAGGAAATGCCAGACAAATTTTCCTGATGAACACAGATGTAAAATTTCACAACAAAATACTTTCACACTCAATTCAAGAAAACATTAGAGGATCATACATTGCTACCAAATTGGTTTAATTCTAGGGATGCAGTGCTGGTTCAACTGACCATATCATTCAGTAAATATATTATATAAATTGTCTTAAGGGCAGAAATCACCTCAAAGTTCAATATACTGTTATGCTAAAATTCCTGAAGAAAAGAATACATGAGTTCATATCTCTACATAACAAAGATGGAAGATAACAAACCTATCAATAACACTGACCTAGGCAGAAAAAACTAAGAACACTATGTCCTCTAAAATCTAGAACAAGACAAGGGTGCCCAATCTTTTCACTCTTATCCAGTATAGTGCTTGAAGTCACAACCATGGAAATAAGACAAAAGAAAAATAAAAATGGATATAGCTAGAAAAGGAAGAAGTTAAATTTCCCCTCTTTTTAGATAACACAATTCTATACTTAATAGAAATTACAGACTCTACCAGAAAACTTTGAGATTTTTGTATACACTTTGAGTAGTTACAGCCAAAATAGTAACATGCAAAACTCAATAGCTTTTCTATATACCAACAATAAATCTGCTAAGAAAATTAGGAATGAATACTTCACTCACAACACTTGAAAAAAAAAAGTACTAGGACTATACCTAACAAAGGGGGTGAAATACCTCTACAAAGAAAAGTTTAATATTGAAAAAATACATTAAATATGTTAGATGATATATTCACCCACTATGCTAGTGGATTGATAGAATTCACTAAGTGAAAAATGACTGTACTTCCAAAACTGGTCTACTAGTTTTGCAATCCCTATCAAAATTTCAATGGTATTTTTCACAGAACCAAAACCCCTAAAATTCACATGAAAATGTGGAAGACCACAGATAGCCAGTGCAATCTGAGGCCAACAGAACAGTGCTGGTGGTCACAATACTTAGCCTCAGAAGCCATTGTGACAAGGGCGGTACTAGTAGGACACACGTGCACAGGCCAACAGAACAGAACAGAATACGCAGACAGAATTCCCTACAGTGTTTGCCACCTAATATTTGACAGAACTGTGCAAAACATACGTTGGGGGGAAAATACAGTCTATTCAACCAAACAATGCAGTCTGAATACCCACTTACAGAAGGGCGAAGTTAGATCTGTATCTCTCACTCTGCACACACACACAAAATCAATTCCAAAAGAATAGATGACCCGGATTTAAGCTGAAATAAAGAAACTGCTAGAGGAAAAGAGGAGAAACACTTCAAGATACAGGCACAGGCAAGAGCTTTGTGACTAAGAGTTCAGTAACCCAGGAAAATGGGACCATGTGAAATTACAAAGTTTCTGTATAGCCAAAGAAACCATCAGCAGACTGTTGAGATAGCCTTGAGAACAGAAGAGAACCTCAGCCAGCTGTACTTTAAATCGGGGTAAATATTGAGACTATGTATATAGAAGTGCAAAATTAAATACCACCTACCCCCAAAGTACCAATCAGCAAATAGGCTAATGAACTGACCAGTATTCAAAGAAGAAACACAAATATCCAATAAACATCCTCAGACATCAGGGAGATTCATACTAACAGTTCTTTGAGACTCTATCATGTTTCAGTCAGAATGGCTATCATAAAATAAAACCAAAAAACCACGATGAATGATAATAAATTCTGCCAAGAATGTGGGAAAAGAGGAATCCTTCCTCCCTGCTGGCTAGAATGCTAACTTGTTTAACTACGGTAGAAGTAGTTTGAAGATTTCTCAACAGGCTGCAATTACAACTATGACATGGCCTACCTATATCACTTGTGGGGTTACACTCAAGTGACTCTGTTCTAACCCAAAGATATCGGCTCATCTATGTAATAGCAAGGTAACGGAACCATCCAATATGTCCACCTTTAGGTGAATGTAGAATGAAACATGTATAATGGTACATATACATAAACATTTTTTATTCAGTCTTAAAGCAAAGTAAAATTATGAAGTTTTTAGAAAACTGGGTCATCCTGGAGATCATATGTTAAGCAATGTCTCACAAAGACAAATAGTGAATGTCCTCTCCGAAAGGTAGATATTTGCTTTTAATATAAAATGTTTGTGTGTATAAGTGTGCATGCACATGCACATATGTGTGTCAGTACAAGTGTGGGGTGGAGACTGTGAAACTAAACAAGGGAAAAGAGGTTTTATGGAAGCATGTACATTCGAACGTGTTCATAAGTGAACACACGTGACATAAAAGCGCAAAGGAGGCTCCCAGAGGTGCAAGCAGGGACAGATTTGGGATAAAATGGGAGGAGAATCAACCAAGAACTTAGGTATGAAAATTCTGTAACAAAAGCTATTACTTTGTGTGCTAACTGAAAATGGTCAAAGTTTTAGAAAAGCATTATCTGAAATACCAATCATATATACGGAGGAATATTAACCACGTTAGGATTAGCCATGCCTCTGTATACTTTCACTGGGAGTTGAAGTGACTTAAAGAGTTCCTGGTCCCCCTTCCCACCCCCCCCCACCACCACAGCTGAGTACAAATGGTACACTCATCACAGCCCAGTCAGAACTGTTTCCTGCAAAATGAGTTTCCTTAATTTTTAAAGGATTAACACAGTCTGGCTGTTTGGATTACTGTGCACCTGGCTGTCTTCTCCTGAGGAAGGCAATTTCTTTATAAATCAAGACGACAAGGGCTTGGTAATTGCTTTGCTGAACTGCAGGGACAGAATGCTTCAGTGGCCAAAGACCAGCTACCTACTGCGGCCAGCAGAAAACCCTGCTGCTACTCTGTACTCAGAGCATCCGCTGCTGCATGCACTCCCCCATGCCCCCCAGGTCCCCTCATCAATGAAAAGCATCAGAAGGAGATGGATGAGCTCATCTTTCTTTGATGGTTAAACACTGTCCTTTTTAAGACTGCCTGGGTGTGCCTGCTGCAGTCAGCCATGCATCAGGGAACATTGTTCCAGGGAAGCCCAAAGCAGAACCAGAGGTACCTGAGTTGAAGGACACCCTTTCGCTGTCAAGTACTACCTGGGGCTTTAGCTACATGATTCCAATTAGACTAGATGGTTGCCACAGAGTTAACTGCCCCATGAAATGTTTGCTAAAAGTTTTCCATTGGGCTAAATTACAGGGAAATCATAGGGATAAGAACACGAACGCTGTGTGGTTAAAACCATTAGCTGGGAACCTAATTGTGCATGTGGTCCTTTGCGCTCCCCAAACATGCCCACACTATTCACAGTTGTTTCCTATCTGGCTGTACTAAGAGCACGAGCTGCACTCTCTGACATTTGATCTTTAGGTGACCACTTCTAGAATTGTGTTTTCATGTGGTTCAGCTCCCAGACAGTGCCCACCTCCTCTGATTACACCAATGTGCCAGGAGTTTTACTTACATGTGATGGACCTGAAGACCAGAGGATTACATATCAACTACAGATCTGGCAACTCTCCCTCTGTGAAGAGCACACCTGACTGCAGCAAGTACTTACACCATGCTAAATAACAGGCTGGTGATGGCCCAGTTACAAATGCAATAATGGCTAACGAGGAAAGTCAAAGATCCAAAGCAAGCCAAGTCCACAAATGAATAAAAGCAAGTGCTTCCTTCCCTTTCTGCTAATTCAAATTATTCATCAGCCAGATGTTGGTTTCATGTGAGAAACAAGAAAACTTGAAATTTAGATATATATTATACCTATATGAATATGTGTGTTGCATAATATGCACATGTATATGTCTATAAATTAATATGCTAGGGCATGGAAGCTGAAGTTCCCAGCAAAATCCACACCTGTGTTGCAGATTCTACAGTGCTGACTGGTGACTGGCTTTACCCGACTTGACATTGTCTATGGGAAGAGAGTCTCAGGTATTCTCTGCTTTGGGCTGGCCTGGGGCACGTCTCTGGGGCATTGTCTTAATTAAATTAACTGATGTGGGAAGACCCAGGCCATCGTGGGGCAAAGCCATTCCCTAGGCCAGAGGTCTGAACTGTAGATAAGTGAAGAGATCAAACTCAGCACAAGCGAAGAACCAAAGAGTATGCATGCATTTGTTTCTCTCTGCTCTTGGCTGTGGCTGTGGTGTGACCAGGGCACTCAAGTTCTTGCTTTAACTCTCCCTCAACGATTAACCACAGCCTGGAATTGTGACCCAAATAAGTCCTTTCTCCTCTAAGTGATGTTCTTGTCTCATGTTTTTATCACGGCTGCAGAAAGGGAACTAGGGCGCCGACTCATTAGAACCTTGACTGTATGTTTTAGACCCAGGGTTGGATTACCTTTGCTATCACTAGCCTCCTAAGAGCCACTCACTGCCCATTTCTCTCTGTGATCTAGCATACTTGTGAATCTCAGATATAACCTTCCGTCATGTGTTAACTTAGTAGATCATCAACCCCAAAGCTAAGGATATCCTCAGACAGAGCCTGAAGCCTGAGAAATGATTGATCTTTCCCCTTCAGTGTAACCTGATGTTCCCACCCATGTATTTGAAAATGGTTTGATTTGTGAGTTCCTTTCATTGCGTAACTGTAAAAGCTTCATGAGACCATTTCTATCTTGGAACGTGGTGTTCGGGGTGATGTGAATCTGTGTTTCTGGGGCCACTGTCACTAATATTTGGTTGAAGAATAAAGTATCTCTTGTTGCCTTTGAAGTGAGAGCTGTGTTTGGCATAGAGAGAAACAATGAAAATGTAAGTTCAACATTAACTTCACGGAGCCTCCAGGAAGACAAGCCTCAAACGATGAACAAATCCAACTCCTTGCAGTATGAACTCTTTATGATTTATTTGTTTGTTTTTGTGGTTGTTTGCTTGCTTTTTTGAGAGGCTTTGTTGTTATTTTTTTGAAATAGGGTCTCTCTCCATAGGCCTACCTGTTCTGTAGGTTATTATGTAGCTCGGGCTGGCCTCAAACTCACAGAGATCCACCTGCCTCTGCCTCCCCAATGCTGGGACTAAAGGCGTGCCCCACCACACCGAGCTCTAACCCTCCACCTCTGGGAAGCAGAAGAAAACTGACAAGAAAGGGACCATCGAGGTCTGGCCACCTGCCTGGTTGGTAGGTGTCAGTCTGTGGGCTGAATTAGGATCGGGTACTCTGGATTATTCATCCATATTAAAATGAACCTTTTAACTTGCATTTCTATTCTCCACCCAATTCCCTACATGCAGTCATCTAATCTTTTACATTTATTTATTTGAAGGAAATTTTAACAAACTGTACTTCAAAGAGTTGCTAAAGCTGGGAATCCAAGTTGTTTCTAAAAGCTTCCTTATCTAGATGCTAAGTTTTCCTCCAGGCATGTTTCTTCTTTGCATGATGGCTTTGATCACACACTGATAGCATATTGGGCACCAATAACAACCACAAGAACCCTGGAAGTATATTCAGAGAAGAACTGTATATGCTTGTGGAGCTTATTCCCTCCTCCTGTGTGGCTCCCCCGCCCTCCTAACTGCTGGGCCCTCCTAACTGCTGCGATCAGCAGTTCCCTAACCTGACTTCAGGGTTCTTGCCATGATGACTGGCTGGATGTAATGACTGGGTTAAGCAGCCCCAGGGAGAAGAGCAGTCAAAGCTCATGTTCTGTTATCCCAGGCCAGGCCCTGTTGTCCTTTTCCGTCTGAATTTTTGACGTTGGTGGTGGACTCACAACTTTCAAATGTTGAGTTTCTCTCCGTGTGATGAGACTGGGGGGTGGAGTCTGTGTCCCCCTTTAGGTTATAAGGGTGGAGCCTACCTGAATGAACTGTTGCTCTCATAAAGGAGACTCTAGAGATCTGGTTAGCTCATCATCTACCTCATGAAGACACA
This sequence comes from Peromyscus attwateri, assembly GCA_902168425.1. Taxonomy (NCBI): domain Eukaryota; kingdom Metazoa; phylum Chordata; class Mammalia; order Rodentia; family Cricetidae; genus Peromyscus; species Peromyscus attwateri. The sequence goes on along the minus strand of CABHPP010145918.1, from coordinate 11,275 downwards.
GGAGAAGCTATTATCAGTTTCTAGAAGATTACCCTTGTGAGAATCCATCCGTTCTCATCCTCTGATCTCAGATGTCAAGGCTTCAGAGTTGTGACAAATTTATGTTGGTTATAAGCTAGACAATTTTCTTATATTTCTTCCTTGCAAAGGGGGGCTCTTAATTTATGGTAAAAATGCTAATAAAAACTTCATTGGATCAAAAAAGATTAAAAACTCTGTCCAAAATGAAAGTAATTTAAAAAAATAGAATATACCTTTCCTTTATTGTCTTAGAAATGTAACCAAATCTGCAATTTCTCAAATCATGAAGTAAGTTTGAAAACTCATTTGGTGATGTTACTTGGACCAAACAATGTCACAACTAGTAGAAAAATCCAGACTCCAGTAGGTGGGCTAGAGACAGCTGTGTAGTTCTGCTAGATGAATGCTGCCCTTTGGAAACCATTTGAAGTTTTAGCTAATGATGAGTTCACACTGCAGCGGATGTCTACGGTCTACCCTTTGAGGATGAAGACAGGAGATGAACCAAGGGGCAGAAACTCCTAGAGTCCATTTGTGCCCTATGTAAGAGAATCCACAAAGCATCATTCTAAGCAGGTCATCAGATGCCCGTGAAGAGCCTCTGAGTTTCGTAGTTTAGCCTAGGCACACCAAGCCAGTGCCACCATCCAAGAGTTTAGAATCTGTGTGTAGTTCTTTCATCACTCTTGGTTTTGAGCAGATATAAATGTATAATGTTCAAACATTACACATTTAACCAACTTACTGTCTTCCTCAAGAAGAACTAAAATACAAAAGAGAAGGTATTCATTCTTCACACTCAGCCTAGGTATGCCCACCTGTCATGCCATCACTGTACGTTGTAGATAGAAATGATTCCTAGAAGCCTGGTACAAACCATACCAAGACAACAGTGTGGTGTATCAACAACCTAGAAAACAGAAGCCAGAAACTCAAGATTTTCTTAAATCTCATCCTAACATAATTACCTGTGTGACTAATCCTTTCATGAGTACTAAAATAGAAAGGTGCTAGAGACCCGGTGACCAGTAAAGAACACACTTACAAGAAGGCAGAGTAAGTAAACTTTTTTGTTTAAAATGTATATTGACAGAGGATCCTTATACGCCATACAAATGCACAAGCTATAGCTGCTTCACGTAGGCACTGAATGACTTCACTTAATCTGATAATTTGCTCAAATCCCCAAGAAACACACTGTGCCACTTTAATTTTAATCACAAGTACTCAACATGGTATATTTTTAAAGAATGTTAAAAAAATTCAAATATACAACAGTAGTTTATTCCAAGTTCAAAGAAGTTACAAATTGCTGCACCCTTCACAGCAACAGGTCCCTATCTTTTTGTTGCACATGGACACATCTGAAAGGCTGTGTGTCCATGACTCTCACTCTCTATCAACCCTGGCTACTGACTATAAGGTGAGGCATGGTGCACTGTGGTTCCATGCATTTATAAGCCAGGGAGATGTACTATCATTCTCCATTTGATCTGAATTTTGGAGGTGGGTTAGGGAGCAACATCTACCTCTACAGCAGCGTTGGCCAATGTGAAGGCATGAATACTTGTGTTATTCCTTACCCTACCCCCAAGTTCACATGATGAAGTTAGCCTCCAGGGTAAGGGTGTTCAGAGGTGAGGCCTTTGGCAGGAGGTGGAAAGTGGAACCCTCATGAATGGGATCAGTATACTTGCAAAAGACACCTGGGAGAGAAAGTTTGTCCCTTTTTCCACGTGAAGACCCAGCAGGAAGGTATAACATTTGATGCAGAAAGCAGCATCATGAGACACTGAGTGTGTCGACACTTCCATCATCTCAGCCTCTGGGCCAGAGGAACAAATTTCTGTTGTTTTTGAATTACACAAGCGAAAGTACTTTGTCACTGCAGCCTGCATACAGGCAGCCAGCCCTTTCTTTTCCTTTTTGTTTTAGTTATGAATTTATTTGCTATGGAGACCATGGGTTAAGTTAGTGACAGATAGAAAAGAAAGAATATGATAGAAAAGAAATAATATGAGGAAAGCACAGGCCTTCCCAAAGTGAATCTGTAGCTACCATGACTGAGAGATGCAAAAGAGGAGGTCGGGAGGGGGAAGGAAGCAGAGGGAGTATGTGTGAGAGAGAGCAATGGAGATGGAGAGATCGGAGGTGTTAACCAGAGACTGACTGATCTGGAGGTTTCCCAGTGGTTACTCTGTCATGTGCCAGGATACCTACCGTCAGTAGCATGTGCTTCTGGTCCTTGACTCTTTCCCACAAAACCTCATTCAGTTGGCAGAGCCAGCCAGCTGCAGCTGCACAGCTTGCCGCCAGTCATCCTCCAAGGCCACTGTCTTAGCCATACACCATCTCCTGTCTCCCATACAGCCTCTCTGCTTTTCTTCCTTCCCTGCTTTCCATGGAAGCTCACAGAATCACCACAGTGAGTCTTAGAACACATACACTGAAGGACAAGTCCTCTCTAAGATCTTCCATTTGCTCTTGGTCAAACTCAAAGTCCTTAGCATAGGACATGCTAGGAAGGTGTCCTATATTCCCAACGAGGTTGAAGCCAATTGTTCTATTTTCCTTCAGGGTCTGCTTTTATATCTGGTCCCACTTATTGCTGCCTTTGGTGCACGTGTGTGTGTGTGTGTGTGTGTGTGTGTGTGTGTGTGTGTATGTGTGTGTGCCCTTCTTGTCAGTATCACCAGGGGCTAGCACAGTGTCTAGGACAGTACAAGCTCTTTATACATATTTGTTGAATTGAGAGCATGTCCTACTTCATCTCAAATCAAACCCCCGGAAAAGTATCACATTTATCCCAGATTAATCTGGAGGGGTTGATTGAGAGAGAAACTATGTGAAGAATTCATCTACTCACTAGTCTACCAGTTTTACTCGTCAAATGACATTCTGAAGTAAAGAATTTCCTTAACTTTGTTTATAAAATACCCAGAATAATTGGATTTTGCCAATTATTGGAATATGCCAGCGTGGTGAAGATGTGATATTTCATCATATAAAGTAGGTGATGATTTGGAAAGGAATATAAAAAGTACACAGACCTAAATTGCTCAGGAATGGCCTTTGCTATCTTTGCTGGTTATGTCTCTCTGTGTCCATGAACGATGTTATTCCTAATAAACACCATAAGCCCTGGTTTGTTACTCACACATGGCTGTAGACAAACACTTGCAAAATACACTGGGAGGATGGAAGACGGGTAGGTGGAAGGCCTAGGCCCACTCCCTGACACTGGTATGGGAGGGAAGATTCAAGAAAGGAAAGGAAAGCAGTACCAAATCAAAGGCCAGAGCTACTTCAAGTAAGCTGAAGACAGACCTCCGCAGAAACAAAACGATAGTGCAGGCCGGCATGCCACTGCCTTTATCTACGGCAAGCTTTTTTCCCCCTCAGAATATTCCTGATGTCTACAATTGCTTATGGAAAATATTACCAAGTTAGGCATCCATGCAGATAGGAAATGGAAAAGATTTCATGACCAAAACAAATTCCCAACTATTGCTGGCAAAATCAAATGACCCCATTTTTACAGCTTAACATGACCCCAAATTATCACCTTGCTGTATTCATTTATTATACATACGAAACACAGTTTGAGTCTCCAAGGCTAATGTCAGGGAGTCAGTAGGGTTGTGCTCATTTTTGGAGGCTGTTTCCTTGCTTATTCTGCTTCCTGAAGTGTTTACTTCTTCACAGTTCTGGGCCCAAGATCCTCACAGTCAGTTGGAGACACATCCCACGTTCTATGCTTGTGATTTCCCTGAGTCTAACCAGACAATTTTCTCTGCTTTTGGGAGCCCACATGATCCCCTTAGGTCCGTACTGATAATATCACAGCAACCTCCCCATCCCAGGGACCTTAACCTTAATTATATGTGCAAAGTGCTTTTCCAGGCCTTCTAGTTTGCTTCTTTGCTGATGTGACTAAACACTTTGATCAAAAGCAACTTTGGGGAGGAAAGGGTTTATATGGCTTATACTTCCAGGTCACAGTTCATCACTGAGGGAAGTCAGGGTAGGAAATCAAGCAGGAACTGAAGCAGAAATTATGGGAAACCCTGCTCATTGACTTATTTACAGGCTCAGGCTCAGCTAGATTTTTTTTTTAATACATCACTGGTCTACCTGCCTAAGGAAGGTGCTGCTCATAGTGGGCTGGGCACTCCCACGTCAATCATAAGTCAAGACAATATTTCACAGACATGGCCACAGACTCATTTGATTGAAGCAATTCCTCAATTGACCTTCTCTGTTCCCAGGTGACTCTAGTTTATGCCAAGCGATAGTAAAATCTAACCAGAGCACCAGGTAAGATAAGATGTTCACAGAGACTTAGATTGTGGGTATGATACATTTTGGTGTCAGCCTCAAGCTCTCATTTGGTTAATGATGCAACCCATGTTAAACTGGGTCTGTTCATGTTCCAGCTGAGCAGGGAGGACCTGAGAGATGCACAGGCAGTACACTCCTCTCCATCATTGCCGGTGGGTACCTGCATCCTGGATATGGACAGTGAGAACGATAGCTTTATAGTTTTCTTTATTCACTAGAACCCTGATAAGAGGGTAAGAAACACTTCAGAAAGGGGTAAAGTCAATCACATTAGTATGAGATTATTGTTAATCACTTTGATTTTATCTATTATTGTAACCACCCATACTTTAATAAGTAAAAAATAACTCTCACATGTATGTGGCCTATAGGTCCTCCTGTAATTCTATAGGCATACAGCTCCTAGGAGTACAGCACTATAGGTCTGGTTGATGTAAGTCTGGCCCAACCTTTCATACTTTCACTCTAATGATTTTTTTCACCCATATATGGAAGTTTTTTTTAAAATTATGTATACTAATAATGTTCAACTTCATAAAATTCTAGTAATAACTCTAGAACTAGGTGGTGAGGGAACATCTTTGTCAATGTTTCCTAGTGTGATACTAATTCACATGGGATGGAAAGTAAGGGGAGGGGGTGCCGAGTTATTCCCAGCTATGGAACAAATATTTATGCTACCCTGGACAGCAATCGGATAATCTGGAAATGCATAAATCTGATGAAATCATATATATCTATATATTTGTATATATAGATATATATGATAAGCCACAAACTACTATTTTTTCATTTTGTAGTGCTAATGGATGCAATAACAGAAAAGGTCCGAGTAATTAATGATAAATGTATGTTGATGTAAGTGATTTTACCTCTTTCCTATGTGTTCCTAGTTCTGTTTTCAGGGTTGTTGGTGAAGAAAAGAAGCTATACCCAGAAGTTAGAGGTTTCGGGGTTTGGAAGGCAACTTTTGTAAAAATATTCTTTAGGGATGCTTAATTATTACAAGACAATTTGTAAATATTATGAAGACTGCCTTTGAACCCATTGTGCTTGATGGTACAAGAAACCAAGCTGTAGGAAGACTAGATATCCATGGCAGCTGACAAAGCAAAGAGGTACTCTAATTAGGGTCAAGAGAAATTAAACATGTATCCTAGACCAGCTGTGTCCACATTCAGATGCCCAGTTGTCAGTGGGCAGTCCTCAGGAGATCTACATTTTCCTCTACATGCAGCTTCGGTCTGTGAATGGCTGTGCATGTCTACTTTTGATAGATTTCTTTGCTTGTCAAATAGGCAATACCTTGATGAAATAAAAAGCAGAAAGAAGGACTAAAAGATGCCAGCATGAATGTACTCTAGCTGCAGAAAAGAAATCGAAAGTTAGCAAGAGCCGTTCTCCTAATATCTGCTCCCTCCTTCTCCTTACTCCTCAGGGCAATTAAAAATAGACCATATAACATTCGGAAGACTTTTCAAGAATTTCAGCAAAATCTGGAGTTGAATGTATTGGGAAGAAAGGCATAAATAGAGGTGTACACTAGGGGGAAAAATCTATATTTTATCTTCAGATGTCTCAACCTTGTGAAATAAAATGTTTATGAACAGTGTTACTCACTTTTATAGAATGAAAATATTCTACCCCATAATGAGACTGTGATAGAGAAAGGCTCTTTGATGCCACATCTCACCTCATTGTCTACCTGGCCTTGAACAACACAGTTAATGTCTGACCATCATTTTCTGAATGTGAAGAGTTGGTAGATGTGTAAGGCATCTACCATGTACAAATCTGTACAGGGGGCCACTCATTCCTGTTTTCGTCCTCAATTTATCCTCCCTCAGGTACATATACTGTCATGCACTTTATTACATGACTCAAAATTTATCCTTGGGCCCAATAAACAACACTTTTTATTCTGTCAAGTTCAGGATCAATTAAAAAATAAAGCAAAGGAAATGGAAACAAAATAGTCGGTACACAGCCAAGACTACTAAGACAGTGCTAAAATTAATTAATTATCACAAATAATATGGCCATCTTAGAGTTGTGATGTGATCCAGTTTGTGTTGCCCAGCTACTCTTGGGAGTGGGGCTGCCCTGGACTGTGGTCAACCTACCAGGTAACGTCATTAAGGAAAGCTGACTTTCCCTCTCCTAACAACCATTAAATGCCAATAAGTCCTCAGCTAGTACTGGGATGTCATGCCCACCTCCTCCAGTCCATTCTGGGATTTTTTGTGGTTTGAGCTTGCTTAAATATTGAGTATGCTGCCACAGTCTCTGTTAAGTTCATATTTGTAACCGCTCTGTTCTGTCTGGGAAGCACTATTTGCTCGAAGTCATCCATTACCTCTGGACTCTTACAATCTGTCTGCCCTCTCTTACATGAAGTTTTTTGAGCCTTGGGGGCAGGGGGTAGGGATGTGATATGAACATAACTGACTCATCCTTTAGAAATAAAAAAAGATGTGGATACTGCAGTTATTCAAGATTACATTCAGACCTAGATTGGAATGTCTTTTCTATACTTGGACTGTATACTTCTGAAGATAACCCATATCAACATCAAGGCCATCTCAAAGATAGTACATCTTACTTAAAGCTCTTCCCAATCTTGTAGGGTATAGTCTAGGAAGAGCAAGCAGGTTCCCTACTGTCCTAGGTTCCACCTGCCCCTGTACTACCTCCTTAACCTCCTGTTCAGGTCTTTGCTCTACCCTTCAGACTTTGCACACAGCTGCATTTACACACCACTGGGATCATGGTACCTCTCCCTGCTAACCACGCTCCTATGGTTCCAGGTAGTCAACAAAAATAAGGAGACTTTCTCTAAATGTCTCTTCTTGAACTCTTAACAACTGGAACTGAAGACCCTTCCTCTTTTAGGCCTCTACCCATTGACCATACCCTAGATAGCAATACTGAGATATTTGCTCATCCCCAGACTTGAATTGTGTCTGCAACTCCCTTCTCCTCTGCTTCTTAAGCCTGTTTATTCACTGGGTATCCTCCCAGCCTTCTTCAGGGTGATGTATGCCCCCTCAACTAGAGCATTTCAACATTGATACATAGGCTTTAATCATGTCACTTTGGACACTTGCTGTTTGTTCACTCAAACTTCCTTCTGTTCTTTCAGACCACAGGTATCATGTCTAATTAATCTTTGTTTTTATGGTACCTAGCAACGTCCTGGGCACAGTCTAGAAATTTAGTTTATGTGTATGTGGGACAAGAGACCTCATTTACATTAGCTAAGCTGTTGACTTAGTACCTAAGAAGGACACAGTACAATCTTATGGCTATTCTAAACCATTTAAAGAGAGACAGCTGGCTTCAATGTTGAGTGTTGCCAGCTGATTCCAAGGTCCAGGCATCATGAACAGAGCCTTCCATTTGGACTCAGGAAGCTCAGGTTTGAATCTTAATGCACAGAGTTGTCTTTTTGTTTTGTTTCTGTTTTTTGTTTTGTTTTAAATTTTGCCATAAGTTACAGGACCAGTTGCTAAAAACTTACTTGAAAGCTTATTTTTTATTTAAAATTGGAAAGAAATATACATTTTTGTTCCTAAAGCACTACAGTAATACTGTTTATTTATTTTCAAGCTGTGCTGGTAAATAGCTCAACAGTCTCCTTCAAATACAGTAGATGATGATTCAGTATCATAAAAACCAAGAACTAAGCAATACAAATGAGCCGGAAGGACAAAAAACACTGAGTGGGGCAGTGATGGCTTTGTGAGAGAAGAGAATTTCTGCTGCCCCATAGAACTAAAGGACACAGTGGCTTCCTTTAATGGGTATGTCACAAACACTCACACTGGAAAACAAGTAAGCATGTGGCAACAACCAAGGGATGGCTCTCATGAGCAACTGAGATCTTCTGAGTGACTAGGAAACTTGCAAATCCCTTTTCATTGGTGGGATGGGCACAGGGCAGTTGCCAGGCAGGTGGACACAGCAGCCACTGAAGGTACATCCAGGGATTCAGTTATTTCTTCAGTCAGTGAGCTAGGAACTAGTCAGGCATTTGCAAGGCGAATGATGATATTCTAGGGAGAATAAGTTGAACAAGTCATGATCCTCAGCTACTTGGGAATATGACTTGTCATGTGACTGGGCTTCACTGGGCACATAGGCCAGGGCTTTGCTCCAAATGTTAAGAAACAGTGCATCAAAGGCAGGAAAGCTTTGTACAGGGGTCAGGGAAGCCTCAATTTGTCATGGAATGCCTACGAACAGGAGACATTTAGATTGAGATGTGAAGAGGCAAGAAAAAGAACAAAGTTCTTTGTGTTCTTGAGGTCATGTGTGAAGTCATAGGGCAGACTAGGATCTAGTGTCCAGAGTAGGAGTAAGAAGGCTGTCATTGTAGCGGGCAGAGGACACTGAGAGGCATGACACCAGAGGGTTGAACCAGCTTTTCCTCATTAATGGACAGTCCTTTCCTCTAAGAACTAATGAACACTGATATGAAGACAAGGGTCATATTAGTCAAACTACTCAATGTAGAAATAGAAGAAAAGTAAGATAATATAGGAAATGAGGTGTCTGAGCCCCCAAACACAATGAAGGTTCACACGTCTAAAAGCATAAAGAAAAGCCAGGAAAAACATTTTTGTTCTTCCTTGGAAAATGATACACATAGTTATATGTGACCCTGCAATTCTGCTCCTAGGCAATCTACCCTAAAGAATTAAAAACAAGTAACCACACAAGGGTAGTAATATCAGGGTTATTCCTAGTGTCCAAAGAATGGAATAGCCCACCTCACCAGTGGTAGAGTAGGTACCTAGGACAGTATATCCACAAAGGGATATTATTCAGACACAAAAGAGTGAAATACGAGATACGTCTTCTTGTTTGCTTTTCCTGTTCACAAAAACTAACCAGCATATGGATGAATCCAGAACATATGCTACATGAAAGCAAACACCATACATTGTGTGATTCCACTGATATGAAATATGCAGAGCAGGTAAATCCACAGAAATAAAGCACAGGCCCGGGGAGAGGGCCGGGGGACTGTCTGCTTCACAGGGACATGGTTCCTGTAATTTGGAATTAGACACACGCGGTTGGCAGTACATCTTGAATAACAACAACAAAAAAATCCACTGAGATTTCCACTTTAAAATAGTTAGCTTTATGTTGTATGACTTTCACTTGGGTTTATTTTTATGAAAACAAAACAAAACAAAAGTTAAGTTTTTTGTTTTGTTTTGTTTTGTTTTCATAAAACAAACTGCCCATGGGATGGGGCGGGCGGGGGAGGGGGGGGGGGTGTCAGGACAGAAGTTACCTATCAGATGTAACTTTTCTACTGGCCAGAGTTGCATTCAGGCCGGGAAATTGCATCTCCAGGAGTCCCTGTGATCTTGATGGTCTATGGAGTCTCCTGAACCAGTCTTCACAGCTCAGTGAGTTTCTCAAGAGGAAGAAGCCTGGAAGGTGAGAAGCAGAGCCCCTTTCTGTACCAGCTTCCTTGTTCCCAGTGGGAGCTGCTGTGCTTTTCAGGCCCTGGGGTAGGTGCTCAGACAGACTGTCTCTAAAGGTCTCCCACTGAGGCTGCAGAGCTTCCCCCACTGAGTGCTTGGTAGGAAACAAGAGGATCATCAGTCTCCATGACCTGCCCTCAAACAGGAATTAGCCTCGGAAAATCCCAACAAACTCCATGTTTTCCTCTTTAAACCTATTGCTTCAGGGCTGGATGAGATTTTTGCCCCATCTGACTGGGGGGTGTTGTCCTGTTTGTCTACTTCATCTGCTTAGGAGTGACAGGGGTCAAGGACAATGACACTCAGTCATGTTTGTTAGTCCAGAAGATAGTGCTACTCATCATGGAAAAGAAAGAAAATTCCTTTCTGTTCTAGAAAGTAGCTTATCTGTGCCACTTTCCCATATGCTAGGGAGAAAGCCTAACCTTCAGGTGCTGCCAGACTCTGAGCCAAGGACCAGAGCCAGGTTCCTCCCACAGCCATGGGTACTCACTCACTGTGACAGGCCACAAGCCACGCCTCCTGGCAGACTCAAAAAGAACACAGTGCTTTTTCCTCTTACTTGAAATAATTACCTTTTCAGTAAGCTCCATTTGCTCCAACCACCTGACCCACCGTTGTGCAAAACAAAGCTATAAGAGCAGTCAGGACCACTTCCGGTGGGAACACTTCCATTTGACAGGACCTTCATCCGCTTAAATTAAATTAGCTTGCAATTAGTGATTACGCTGTTTTCCAAAATAAGGTCAGATAAAAATGCAACCCCAGAAAGAATAATGGTCAGAACATGAACGTCAACATAGCATGTTTATGGGGCATCACAGGGCATGATGAATCAGCTGGTCTGCCCTGGGGATGGCCATTCTCACATAAAATCTTTGTGCTAGCATAGCTTTTTTTTCTGGCAATAGGTTACCTTAAGAGAAATGTAATTAATTGTAAAGAATTCATTAGCTCCAGTCAGTACCTCTGTGGCATCATGTCTTCTGTGCTGGTGCAGAGCTTGTTAATGGGGAATAATGATGCAGCCGCACCTCCCGGGAACAATGATGAAGGACACAGGTTAATCAGAAATCTTAGCGTGTCTGTCCTCTTCCTTAGCAGACCAAGAGACTGAGAAATACATCCACGACACAGACAGAAATGTACAGAGTCCCAACAACATCGAGTAGAAAGCATCAACTTGTATGTACATATTACCCTTAAGAATTGTTACTTTAATCTTCCAGAAAAAAGAGCCTGTATTAACTGTTAATATTCTTGTTGCCTGAGGGTGTACTGGAATCAAGGAAATGAGTATGAGGGGTGAGGGAACAAAGCCACATGGTGCAGTACAGGCTCAAGCGTCTAGCCCTGAACTCACAAGACAGCATGAGGACACACAGTGCAGTACCAGCTCAAGCATCTAGCTC
>CABHPP010145917.1:22497-42106 GCA_902168425.1 Peromyscus attwateri | reverse complement strand
ATAGGGGCTAGAGAGATGGCTCAGTGGTTCAGAGTGCTTGCTGCCTGTAGAGGGGATCAGAGTTCAATTCCCAGAACCCACACCAAGCAGCTCACAGCCACCACTAACTGCAGCTCCAGGGCATCCGACAGCATCTTCTGGCCTCCCAGCATTGCAGTCACATGCATATCCCTGTGTCACATGTTTAAAAAAATCATAACGATATCAAGAGTTTTAAAAGGTCATAAAATACTAATATACAAAAGAAAGGCATAGACAAAAATAAACTTAAAATTGGTAATAAATTGAATTCTTAAATTCAATACAATGAAATTGATACAAGAGCTTAAAATAAGCTGTTTTAAGAATGACTTATCAAGAGCAATTAAAAAAAAAAGTCTTATAAACCATTAAAATGGCCTGAAGGGAACCACTGCCTGGGATATTGCCCAGGGCCCCAGCTAGGAGTGATCAGGATGGTCAAGAGGCACTTGTGGGATTTTCTTCCGATACATAAACTCTGACAGTCCAAGTTCACAGCCCACCTCTTCCTTGAAGCCTAAGCAGGTATGCTGAGAGATCAGGTAATCTCCAGGAGCCTCACCGACAGCATGGAGATAATTACACTATACCTCAGTGAGTGCCAGTGAGAAGAAAACTGAAACGTGATTATAAAGTGTACAGAGCTATTATTGTGCTATTACTTTACCAAGTTAACTACTTCCCTGCAATCCCCACCTTGCCCCTCATCACTCTCAGACACTTGGAGCTAGAGAAGAAAAAAGGTAAGAACACAAATGTTTTTCCTAATAAATTATAGGAAGCATCATGTCTCTGCTTTTCAACCAACCTATTAAATGAATGCCCATAGGTTCCAAAGGTGAGTTACACGTTCACAGAATGGCAAGGGAACAGCAGTCCTAAGCATTCTCCAGAAAACCAGCATCTGACAAACCAAAAGCTGCTTTTCTTTCAGTGCTGGGCATTGAACCCAAGACCTTGCACTTGCTGGGCAAGTGTTCTACCACTAAGATTTACCCTGAGATGCAAAAGCTGTCTTTGCAACACGTACTACCTAATGTGATCGCCAGAGAAATGTGGCAGAAGGGTGGTGCTAGTTAAATATTCTTTGCATTCCACGAGTGAGAAAACTGAAGTTCAAATGGGTTAAGTGATCTGCTCAAACTAGTCCAATTAATCAGCAGATAGGTGAGCAGTACAAGCAGGTTTTCTAGATTTGAGTCAAAAGCAAGCCCTTTAGCATCAAGGCAAAGTCCTCATGATCCGATTCATTTCCAGGCTTTTCTACACTCCAGCAGATATGGGAGCATCTTATGCCTCTTTAGAGCTATTGTTCCCTGCCTGAACACGCTTCCCACCCACATGTAATGCTGTCTCTTGCCTCCTCAAGACTCTCACCTTCCATACAGCGTCAAAAGGTCTTCTTGCAAAACTTGCACCACTCCGAGCACAAATGTTTTATGCTTGCCATACACCATAAAGTATTGACATGCAATAAGCATTGGTTTTTTAGCTTTCTTTGCCCCTAGAACCAAAACCTTGATGACAGTCACATCTCCCATAACCATCACCAACCTAAGCAGCCAGCACTGTAACTTGAACACAATGGTTTTGGTAATGTTCAGAAACTGGAGAGTGCTCAGTGATGTCTGGTGTTGATTGGTGGTAACTGAGCAAATGGAAAAGACAAGAAGAGAACTCAGTTCCCAACTCCCCATTCAGTGTGGCTCTTCTCTAAGAAGGTAGGATGTCCCAAGTTATAGCTAGTGTTTTAGGCACTGAATACTAAAACTTACGTGACACAGCGATCACAGTGTTCACAGACAGAAGCATTACAATAGAAGTCCTGTTTGCACTTGCACTTGGTATTCTGGGTCCGGGTGCAGGTTGTTTCCACTTCTAAACCTAGAAATCCAGTTTATAAAGTATTAATTATAGCAGCTAGTTAAAAATAAGCAATGAAAATAATGACTGGATTCTGCATAGATTTTTTTTTTAGATCTACTGCTTATTATCAACTGTTACACTATCACATCTTTAATAACAATGTTTTATGCTGATATATTGGGTACCCCAATAAACTAGCCTGAGGATCGGAGGACAGAGCCAGCCACTAGATTTGACATAGAGGTCAGGCAGTGTTGGCACACACCTTTGATCACAGTAATTGAGATCTCATACCTTTGCTTAGGAAGCACACATGCCTTTAATCCCAAGAAGTAATACAGCAGGGCAGAGAAAGGTATATAAGGTGGGAGGAAACAGGAATTCACTCTCTTTAGACTGAGGATTTTGTAGAAGTAGCTGCTTTGAAACCCACTCAGGCTTCTAATGTTCTACACAGAAGCCCTCAGCCTCACATTTGAATCGTCATTGTTGGCAGAATTGGGAGAGACAATTGGGATTTCTTAAAGGGAGAAATTAGTTAAAAAAGATTTTTTCCCACATTAAAAAATGGGAAATATTTTTTACAAAGGAAGGAATTTGATCTCTGTTTGATAATACAATTGACAGTCTGAAAATGGAACAATTAAAAGAGAGAATAATTAATGTAGATGGGATTTATGTAATGTCAATTATAACTATTATTTGTTTTATCATTTTTATTTTATCATTTAAAAAGTTGGTTAATATGATTGCCAAGATAAAAGTTTTAGAAAAACTTGTTAAAACAGATCATAGAGAAATTCAGACCCAGACAGAAGAATTTAAAGGTGAACCAATCTCAGCATTGCATTATAAGGTTACAGAGAAACAGCCTAAGGCTTTCAAATAGCCAACCTTAATCTATCCAGTAACCTTACAGGAACTGCCAAATGCTCAAGACTATGTACAAACTAACTGGACTTCTGTGGAAAATGCTAGATTTGAGGAGATTCAAAGAAGCTATAGTGTCATATGGTATGCATTCCCTGTTTGTGAAGCAGATGTTAAACTTGTGGTCAACTTGTAACAGAATTATCTCTCAAGACTGGAGATATTTGGTTACAGCCGTCTTAGAGGCTGATGCACAATTACAATAGAGGACCTGGTGGAAGGATGAGGATAAGACCATTGAACAACAATGTAGGGCTAGAGGTATGGAAATCTCCCAAGATCAACTTCTTAGAGAGAGAGATTATGCTAACGTAGAAAGGCAATCTTTGTATGATGACCACACCCTGGCTTATGCTGAATGGTAGCCGTGAATGCTTGGGACAGAACTAAAGAAGTAGGAAAGAAAATTGAGTCATTTACAAAAGTTATACAGGGCCCAAAAGAAACCTTTGTGGATTTCTTACAAAGGCTGTCTTCAGCAGTAAATAGAATGATACCAAATTCAGAAGCTAGACACATAGTAATTGAATCTCTAGCTTTTGAAAATGTTAATGTACAATGCAAAAGGGTAATTAAGCCATTAAAGGCTAGATCAGAACCCTTGGAGGAGATTAATATTGAATCTCATGACCATGATGATACTTGGATAGGAGAAATGATTTCCAGAGGTTTGAAGAAAAATAGTAATGTCAGATGTTTCAAATGTGGTAAACAAGGTACCTAAAAAGGGACTGTAAACAGGGCATTCCTAGAAACAATGTTTTTTCAAGGAATAATCCCAACAGAATGTCCCTCCCTTCTGGATTATGCAGAAGGTGTGGCAAAGGCAAATATTGGACTAATGAATGTAGGTCAACAAGGGACAGACAAGGTAACCTGTGGTGGTGTTGTGTTCCCCAAAATATTGTGCACCCTAATAAACTTATCTGGGGTCAGAGACAGAACAGCCACTAGATACAAAGGCTAGGAAATGGTGGCACTCACATCTTTAATCCTAGCATTCCAGAGGTAGAAATCCCTCTGGATCTCTGTGAGTTCAAGGCCACATTGGAAACAGCCAGGCATGGCGACTCACACCTTTAATCCCAAGAAGTGAGCCTTTAATCCCAGGGAGTGATGGTAGAAGGCAGAAAGATACATAAGGCATGAAGACCAGAAACTAGAAGCATTTGGCTGGTTAAGCTTTCAGGCTTTCGAGCAGCAGTTCAACTGAGATTCATTCTGGATGAGGACTCAGAGGCATCCAGTCTGAGGAAACAGGATCAGCTGAGGAATTGGTGAGGTGAGGTAGCTGTGGCTTGTTCTGCTTCTCTGATCTTCCAGCATTCACTCCAATACCTGGCTCCAGGTTTGATTTTATTAATAAGAGCTTCTAACAATTCATGCTACAGTAATCCTTTGCCTTTGCCATTGAAAATGCCCTCAGGGGCCTCTCACAGGCGCCCATGAAAAATTCGGTTCAGTCCTTTCCTGCCATCGTGGAAGAAACCTCTTCCCAGAGTAATTAAAGAACCTAATGCCTTTTGTAAAAAAATCATACTTTTCTGTATGATAGAACAGCTTTAGAAAATAAAGCAAAAAAGTTAAGGAAAAGCCATAAGTCAAAATTGATAAAGATTAGATTTGGAAACTCCCCAAAGTTAGGGTTGGAGAAGGGTTTTGTTTTTATCTTCCAGGAGAATAAAGGCATCCAGTTTAAAAAAAAAACTGAAGAACACTGGACAAATGAGAAAGCTGAAGAAAAATGACAAATCATCCAGAAAAAAAAATGTCCCACAAAAAATATTTTCTGCAGTGAACCATGACCATGCCTAACAGCAACTTTGAAGTCTCCAAAAAGATGATGGGACCCCACAGCTGTTTCTGTCATTTCTCATATTTTTTTGGAAGTTGCTTGCTTGCACTTCCTGCTTACTTAGGTAGTATTATTTCCTTCTTGGGTCTCTGAGGGAGTTGAAGACTGGATAATTATAGTCTTCTTTGTTAACAAATTCAGAAAAGAAACTCACTAAAGAGGTGTAAAGTGTGTAAGTTTGAAAGACATCAAAAAACAGTATTTGGTTGATAATACAAGTTAAGATAGAAAGTGAATTACGTACAACATTTTGGACTCATCAAAATAGGATAAATAATGGAATATTTTCTCTAAATCCATCAAATGTTAATGGACTGGACATTGTCAATGTAATTCTTGACTGTATATATTGTATATACTTATTGTACTTAAATTGTATATACGTTTTCTTATATTAGTTATAACCTTTTAGTATTTTAGACAAAAAATAATAAAAGGAGAAATGTGGTGATATATCATGTACCCTAATAAATTTGCCTGAAGATCAGAGAACAGAACAAGCCACTAGATTAAACATAGATGCCAGGCAGTAGTGGTACACACCTTTAATTCTAGCACTCAGGAGGCAGAGAACTGTCTGGATCTCTGTGAGTTCAAAGCTGCCCTGGACTACATGAGATTGACTCAGTCTAGGAGAGAAACAGAGCCGAGCACTGGAGGCACACACCAATACTTGGGAGTCACTTGCCTTTAATCCCGGCACTAGGAGAACTGAGACAGGAAATGATATGGGTGAGCAGAGAAAGTTATATAAGGCATGAGGAGACAGGAACTAAAGTCTTTCGGCTGAAGAAAGCTTTTCAGGCTGAGGAGTCCTAGAGGTAAGAGGTGGCTTGTTTCTTTGTCTCTCCGGTCTTTCAGCATTCACCCCAATACCAGGCTCTGGGTTTTTTATTAAGACCATTCAGGAATTCATGTAACAATGTTTACTAACAAAAAAAAAATGGCAGTACCAGGTTAAAAGGACCATCAATCAAGTAGAGTTGTTAGTGGATAGATATCCAGAAAGCCAGACACTCTCCACCATTGCATAGATGGCCTTTCTGCTCCTAATTGAGAGCCTTGTGCCTTAAATACATGGTCTGAAAACCATCATCATCATCATCATCATCATCATCATCATCATCACCATCATGTCGAGCACATTGTAATGCTACATGATAAGCCTGAACTAAGCTTAAGCAGACACATTTTCAGGCTCCACTTGGAGACTGATTTAATTGAGAACTGAGACCTAAGCATTAATATTTCAACAGCTCCTTGAGCAGTTCTAATATATAACCGGGTTTGGCATCACTTCTTTACTGTCTGGTGTAAAAGCTTTATGGAGAGAGAGAGAGAGAGAGAGAGAGAGAGAGAGAGAGAGAGAGAGAGAGAGAGAGAGATCTAAAACTTGATGCCAAAGTATGGCCATTTTTTGTTCCGTTCTGTTTTGTTTTCACCTTGGTCTTGAGAAGAGATTGAAATAGCTACAAAAATTCAGGTCCCCAAGTAGAATGATGCTGACAGACCAGATCCCCAAAGATGAGGGGACATCCTTCCCACATTTTGGGTTTCTCTGTACAGCCGTGAACAAGAACCACAAGCCAAGTTTAAATAGAGGTGGGAAAATAGCTTCAATGGGTGGCTTTGATTGCAGCTGGTGCATCTCCACTCAGGGTTACTTAGTCCTTTGCCTCCATTTGGGAGAACTGCTGAGAAGACCCTTAAATGTGATTACTACCTAAGTTCCTGGCTCCGCATTACCTAGCTAGCCTCATTCTGCTCCTTCCTATATGTTGGCATAGTACTAGAGTAGATCCCAATCTCAAACTGTGCCATGTATGGTTCCACATGAAGTACGAGGATTGGGTTCTTTCAATTGCTTTCTTAGATACATACCATGCCCTTCATCACAGAGTGCACATCTTCTGCATTTGTCAGAATAATGTTCCTTGTCCATGTATTCCTTCCCTTCCTTGCAGGGAAGGCATCTTGGTTTGTCACCATCGGTTGTACAGTCCAAATGTTTCCATTCACCTGTCATGGGAAAAAATATATTAAATTTTTGGAGCCTGGTAGTCACCATGGAAGTATGTGAAGATGATAAAACAAATCTTAAGATCAGGGAGCAATATGTCAGGCTAACTATATGCAAATGCAATGGGAAAGACAAATAGCTATTGGAAAAAAAATCACATTAAGAGCCTTCCAAAAACAGAAGGCAAAAAAAATATTCCCATAAAAAGTAGGATAGTTAGCAATAGAAACACAGGAAAAGAGTCAATCAGAGTGACCAAATGCACTTCTCTGAAGAGAAGAAACTAGACAGATGGTGGGGGTGGCTGTCCTTGGCTCTGAGATTACCGAACAAACTCACTTTGTTCTGATTCTCATTTTGTTTTCCCAAATCCACAAATCCTGGTCATAGGCAATACAGTTTAAGCAAAAGAACTTTGGAAGTTTCTAGCAATCTCCATCAAATCTTTGACAGAGCACTTAGTGTCTGTAAGCCTAAGTTTTTGTCATGCAAATGATGAAGACCTTCTCTGTCATTACTATCAGAACTGTGCACATGCCACCAAATAAATAGTCACGGTTCCTTCTTCTCTCTCTATTTATTTTCTACCCAGGAACACAGCACATTTTGTAGACAAGCACATGTATTTCTAATAAAATATAATATGGGTTTGTTATTATTGCAAACAATCTGAAATAATATTCATCTTTGCTTTGATTTATTTAAAGTAAGTCATTCTATTTCTGTGACTAAGCATTATAGAATAATGCCTTCTGGAAATATGGTCACATATTGAACAAGTGTTTATTAAATGTCCATTGTATGCTAAGGGATCTCTAGGAGCAGAAGGAAGTCCTGCAGGAAATAAGACAAAGCATTAGCTTCCGGGGTCTTCCCCTTCTCAGGCAGAGAAGCTAAGTGGCAGCAAGTGGCAGTGGGCAGTGAATAGAGAGGCAAGTGCTACAGAATATGCAGGGAAGCGTGGCAGAGATGCAGCACCAGCAACTCTAGTCACCAACGGTGTAAATGATTATAAAGGCCAAACGCAGTCAAATCTGCTCACCGTGCACAAAACAGCAAATTCAATCTATTCTGTGTTTCCTATTACATGACTTGGTGAATTTCCTCATAGAATTTTTGTTGTCCAAGCGCAATATTTACTATGTACAGTCAGATATTAAACTAAAATATAGGTGACATTTTGTGATTTTTAGTAAACAAAAACAAGTCTATTTTAAATAGGAAACCATGAAAATCTAGAGCAAAATTCAAAGGGCACATCAGCGCTACACAACCTTACAGCAGAATTCTACTGGGGACAGAGCAGAAGAGCATTGCATTGCCTGCAGGTGGTATGACACTGTTGTTTAAGTGAACCGAAATATTTAATGAGCTAGCTTAGAGATTATGCCTAGCTTTATATGGATACAATTAAGATTCTTTCCCCAAACTACACAATCTAAATTACCTAAAATACAAAAAAGTTACTAAAAAAAAATAAGATTTTGAAACGCATCATTCTTTGATAGCCATATACATGCTTATCACAGAAAATTTGGTAGAGATGGGAAATTATTAAAAGCACCTACATACCAACTACCTTGAGTTATTTATTCTCTTACTTTGTTACATTCTTATGCATACAAATATACTACATATATATACACACACACATATGTATATATAGTAGTATAGAGGCAGGAGTATATATAAGTGTGTATATGAAGATATAATAAATAAGAAATACACTGCTGGATTTATCCTATTGGATATCAAGATGTGGTGAGAACTTTTCAAGTATTTGATTTTTATTTATTTTTTTAAATTTCTGTAAATGTGCACAGGTGAGATCACTGAAAAACATATTTTATTTTCATTTTAAAGAGTCTCTATATAAGTATGCCAATCATTTGACATGGAAATAAGACTCTTTTCACTTAAGTCATATCCACAGTGCATCGCCTTGGTTTCTGTTTGGCTTCCCTCCATCCCCTTCTCCTATTTCCCTTCATTTTGATGAAAAAGAAAGCTTTATCACACCAACAGTCTGCATGAATTCATGAAAGTATCCAAAATATTCAACCTAGTTTTCTTAAAAGTAAAATTTATCATTTCCCAATATTTGATGTTCACTGATGTATTTCATCATTAATATTACCTATTACTATCCGATCATCAACACTATAAACAGACTTGAAACTAACTTGAATGTTGGTAAGTCTAAAATTCAACCAGAAAGACTAATGGTGGGGAGAGTGTTTGGTGGGTGTTGAATGCCATGTGGGATATACTAGTGAAGGGGCAGAGAAAAACCTTTAACACAGCCAGAATGCCAGTTAGCAACTGCTGAAAGAAATCTGTACAACTGAGGATTAGACTAGAAATATATCAGAAATGTTGATGCACTTAGGCTCTGATTGACACAAACTATTTCAGCCTTTGATTACTCCAGAATTTACATGCACAATCCTACATTGTTGGGTATCAAAATGAAATGCCATACACACAAAACTTTTCATGTTTAATGCATTTTCCTATAAATAACCCATTGCTGTGTCACTGAGTAAAAATATTGTCGAGTTCTTGACATATGTCCCATTTTCTTTCTTAAAAGTTTGCAACAGGCTGAGATTCCCTTTTAAAATACAACCAAAACAAAAGTACAGTAAAAGCACACAGCAGAAATCTTTGACAGCTTAACAAGCAAAACACACCATCTTTGTTTTAGCTTGCACTTTAAATTTTAAACATATAAATGCAAAATTTCAACTATGAATACAGATTTCAATTCATAGGCTAAATTGATTGTCATTAGCAACTTAAAGAAAAAAAGCAATAGATGATCTCTACTTCCTGTTTGGAAAACAGTAACTGTATAGGAATTTAGGTAGGTATAATGTGGGTGATATTATAGGGAAAACTTTCTTGCTAGGCTTAGTAAAATCTGGAAAGGAGAGTGTCCCATGGAGACTGTTGGAGGAATCTTTGCATGTGCATGACCTGGGCCTGCTTTGTACTTTTAGTACTGCAAGCCTGAGAAGCCAATGATGGAATCTACAGAAGCCTTTTGGAGGTCTATGACTATAGCCTGATGCTGTCAAACAAACCTAAATGCCATTGAGTCACCTTCTTTTTTTTTTTTTTTGAGACAAGGTTTCTCTGTGTAGTTTCGGTGCCTGTCCTAGATCTTGCTCTGTAGACCAGGCTGCCCTCGAACTTACAGAGATCCACCTGGCTCTGACTCCCGAGTGCTGGGTTAAAAGGTGTGAGGCACCACCGCCCAGCTTGGGTCACCTTCTTATCCTCTCAATGCAACTGAGACAGATCTGCATTTATAAGCAACCGTGGTCAACCCCAAAGTAGAAACGAAGTTTACAGAATTACGTTTTCCTTAGCCTCTCATTTGCTGGTGCTTGAAAGAGTTCCAGTCTGAAAGGGATTTGCATTTCAAAATACTGATTTTTGAAAAACTGGTGGCTGTTCATTGCTTTTCTAGCTCATCTGGTTATTCAGCTGCAAAATGCAAATGTATTTTGCAGGCTTCAGTGCTGGGACAAAGAGCCTTAGCGACAGACTGAAGAGAGGGGCTGAGAAATAGCACTGAGGGTGGAAGTTCCTTGCTGAGGGAGCCCCAGAATTAGTCAGATATACTCTCGTCAGCTTTGAGATGACAGGCTTTTAACCCTCCCAGATAAGTTTTCCTTAGCTTATGAGAAACAGCTAAATAGATGAATCTTCTCATTTTAGACATATATGCCATTTGTAAATTATGTTTCTTCATAAGTACCCCAGACAAGCAACATAAAGATAAAAGAAAAAAAACAAACCAATTTGTGTTTGGAGGATAACTTTATAGTATTCCCCTCCCTCCACTTCTTCTAATGCTGTACACTGTAGGACAGCCAATAGCTGTATAACTAACTGTCCAACACATTCTTACTTAGAGGACTTCTCAGTCCCTCACCCTGATTCTCCCACTCATCTCTGGATGCTTCATGTGACCTACCAGGCTCGCATGGTCGACAGCAAAATTGGCCCCCACGATATAATCCTTTTGAGCAGTTAGTCTCAATTTCACGAACATTCCTCCTCAACTCTGATCCCTCGGAGATGTTATCAGTCTCTTGGGTATGAGTGCTTAACCGTGATCCAGCAAGAACCTGTAGGGGGAAAAAAACATACTAAGGATCTTAGTGATTTCTGAACCAAGCACTGTGGGAAATATGTGTCACCCACCCAAAGTGACTGGATCTGTGTATAGGCTAAGCAAGGTCATGCTGATGATCGCCAGAGGAGGGGCACCCTGTGGCCCTGCAGGTCCAAGCACAGGTTTTTCTAGCCCACACTAGAAACACAGGGAAGCCCTGGCTCCACTTACTATTTCTATGCCTGGGGATGGGGTAGAGGAGGGGGAATCCCATATGGTCTCTCAGTCTCGAGTCCTTCATCTCAACCCTGGAAATAATCTCTGCCTCACAGATCTGTTGTGATAATTAAATGGAACCATATATTTAAAGCTCTCAACACAACGCCTGGAATTTAATAAAAGTGTTCCCTGAAAGCGTCAGTATTACTATTGTTACTATTAACGTGAAGTTCCAATAACAAAAGAGAGGGAAAAACTCAAAGCAAACATAATTTGAAACCTAGTTCTGGCCACCCATAGTGACTCACTGTTCTGTGCCTTTCATTTCCTTACATTTTGGTGAGACTAGCATTTTCTGTCTTTAAACGTTGATCATGAGGATGAAAGAGCTCGTTTCTGTCAGACTTGATACTTACTCAGGGCATGTTTATGCTTCCTTTTTGCCACCCAGTCACAGAATTAAAGCTCTGATCAATGTTCAGTGTTGTCCAAAGATACAATGAACTTCCCACTAAACCCATATAGGTCTCTTCACCTTGTCCAGGAAATTTTATATATACACTTCTTGGAGAACGAATCTTTAAATCTGTTTTTAATTATTTTCTCCTGAAGACATAAATCCAAATGAAGTTATTTCCAAGTTTTCTTTACTAGCTATAGAGTTGGAGTTCCTTGGGAAAATAAGCAAAATTATGTATTTAAGCAACTTAGAGGTAACACGTGCAATGATTCCTTCCTCGGGATTTCTAAGTATATTTTACCCATCTGAGGTGGTTTAAATAAGAACGGCCCCACAGACCCATATATTTCAATGCTTGGTGACTAGGGAGTGACACTCTTTGAAAGGATTAGGAAATGTGGCCATGTTTGGAGAAGGTGTATCCCTAGAGGTGGGCTTTGAGGGTTCAGAAGCCCAAGATAGACCCAGTGGCTCTCTGTTCCTGCTGCCCGAATTTCGTGATACAGAACTCCCAGTTACTTCTCCAGCACCAGGTCTGTCTGAGTGATGCCATGCTTCCCACCATGAAGACAGTGAACTAAACCTCTGAAACTGTAAGACAGCCCCAAGCAAATGCTTTCCTTTGTAAGAGCTGCCGTGGTCACGGTGTCTCTTCACAGCAATAGAACAGCAAGACACCTTATAAACATAAATGTATGCCGCTCCTTCTGTGTATGATATAGAGAGAGCATTATCAATCGTCAAGTTCTTTGAGCTACTATTTCTGAATTTGGTTTTCTCAAGATCATTTTCTAGGGTTTCCTGGTACATGACAGGGTGGGAGCTGTTTGTGTGGTGAATTGTTTTGGTATTCTGAGCCAAGAGAAGTTAATGATCTGCAGTCACTGCCACAGAGGCCTCCAAGTCCCTCTGAGCCTGTTCTCCTTCATCAGTAAAGTCTATGACCCCTTCATGTCACAGGCTACCTTAGGACCTCTGACTGAGGAAAAAGGAAGTGATGAAGAGGCCTACATTTTCTCCTGAGATAGATGTGTCTTAAGATGCATCTGTGAGCTAGGCAGTGGTGGTGCACGCCTTTAATCCCAGCACTCAGGAGGCAGAGCCAGGTGGATTTCTATGAGTTCGAGGCCAGCCTGGTCTATAGAGCAAGATCCAGGACAAACACCAAAACTACATGGAGAAACCCTGCTCAAAAAACCAATAAATAAATAAATAAATAAATAAATAAATAAATAAATAAATAAATAAATGTGCATCTGTGACATCCACACTTCCAATAGGAAAAAGTGACATCAAAATATCAAAAAACATTCGACTTGTCTGGAGTTTCTCGCCATCGAAAGGTACAGCTAGGATGTGTCTTAAATTTTCCCTCGTAGTACAGTGTTCTCTCCCTTGTACTCAGAGGTGAAAGAACTTAACATAGATGACGACTGACTTTCTGTGCTTGAGCAGTTGTAGGTAAAGGGCAGTGACAGGTACTACAAAGATGAGAAGAATTGAGCCTAAATAGGCTGGCATCACCCCCAAAGTATTGATAACTCAACCCAACAGACATTTGTTAAGCTAAGTTCTGATAATATAAATATAAATACAATCGATTATTAATGGAAAATAGGTAAGTTCCCAAAGACAGATTTACATATGAATTTGTGCTTATTACAAAATAATATGTTAGCCGGGCAGTGGTGGTGCACACCTTTAATCCCAGCACTCGGGAGGCAGAGGCAGGCGGATCTCTGTGAGTTTGAGGCCAGCCTGGTCTACAGAGCGAGATCCAGGAAAGGTGCAAAGCTACACAGAGAAACCCTGTCTTGAAAAACAAAAACAAACAACAACAACAACAAAAAAAAACCAAAATAATATGTGGGGATGTTTCACAGTTTATATTTGCATGGTCTTGTTTTATTCCTTTGTGGTGCTGGGAATTGAACCCAGGACCTCATGGATATCAAGCAAATTATAGACCTCCAAGCTTCACTCACAGTCTGTTGCTTTTAAAACACACTCAAATCTGGGCTCTTGTCTCTAAGACATCTCTAACATGGAAGCTTACATAAACTATACTTACTGGCATCAACTTTTCCTTTCAGAATGACAACATCTGTCTCTTGCTTTCTCAGCTGAAGGTTGGAAATATACCAAAGGATTCATTGCTCGAATTAGAGAGGTTTTGCACAAAAGTCGTTCAAATTCTTATGGCTTCTTACTCTCTGGCTGTGTCAAACTGATACTGATCAACGAGGGATGATTTGTCCAGTTGGACATTTCAGGAATTACCAGCACATGAAAATTCCCAAACTAGGGCTGGAAGATGATGGTTCAGATGTGATGCAAGCATGAAACCCTGAGTTGGATCCTCCAGAACCTACATAAAAAAAGCCATGTGCCAGCGTTGGAAAATAGAGACAAGGTAATTCCTGGGGTGTGCCATCCAGCCAACCTAGGTGAATCAGCAAGCTCCAGGGTCAGTGGAAAAAAAAAAGCTTCTCTCAAGAAAGTAAGGTAAGGAGTCATACTAAATGTTGACCTTCAACCTCCACATACACTCATTAAATACACATATGGGGAGGAGGGGGGAGACTTGAGAGAGGGGGGAGAGTGTGTGTGTTCTCTAATCTGGAAAATATCTCAGGAGCTAGAAGGTATCACTAAATCCTACTGGCAACAATAACAAAGACTGAGTCTGAACAACCACCTGGAGGAGGGGCAATTCCTTTCTATCATCAGCCACTCTTGTTACTGTAAAGAGTAACATTAGTGTCGAGTCAAACTTGCTTAGTGTTAAGTCAAACTTGCTTTTCTTTCCTGTCAATTCTGACTTTTCAGTAAAAACAAGAAAATGATGCAGATTGAAACTCAAAGAGAGGGCATTTATAGGTTGGGGCTAGTCCAAACTGACAAATGTAAAGCACTCAAGTTTCATGCCCAATTGTACATATGTGTATGTGCCCTATGGATATACAGCCTGTCCTTGGTATGAAAATTTTAACCAACATCTGAGAGAAACTATAGGTGTAGGTCCTTGATTCCTAGCGTAAATGGTTAAGTAACCAGAGGAGAAGGACAGAAGGACACACATTTATGGATTGCTTCCACTAGTACCGTTCCCAGAAAAGGAACATATATTACGCAGTTTGGGGCTTTCTAAAAGAAATGTACCACTCTTCCCTACTTCACCCTAGTTACCTGGGAGTCTGAGGCCTCAAGTTCAAGGTCTATTGGACTACTAAGTGAATTCAATGCCAGCTTGGCAACCTAATGAGACCATCTCAAAATAAAAAGATTGTTTGTTGCTGTTTATGAAGGAGGCCTGGAGATGCAGCCCAAAGGTAGCAAACTTGCTGAGCATGCCTGAGTGCTTTCCGAGTACCGAGGGCAGGGAATCATTATCCAAAATGCATTCCGAATCTGAGAAACAAGCAATCTGTAATCGAGATGAGTCAAGAGCCACAAGTCTCTAGAGATATCCCGGCAGCAGCCTCCCTTCAGATGTGTTCACACACTTCGCAGAGTCGATTTCTTCAGGAAATGTTCCCTACTCACTACAATATCAGCCACTTCTGTCAGGTACCAAGAAGAAAGGTGGTCTGAAGTACCTATCCTGACTGTTTCCAGAGGTGAGGCAAGCCACACTCCACCCAGTTCGCATTTTAAATGTTTGCATTTACTCATCTTTGCAGAATGCAATGGTCTAACTGAAACTGTTTAGGCAGAGACTGGGGCATTTCAATTATGATAGGGTAGGAAACCCACACAAACCTAAATGTTCTGAGTGGTTTTTTTGTTTTTTTTGTTTTTGTTTTTTTTTTTTTTTTTTTTTTTTGGTTTTGAGAAGCAGAAAAAAAAAAGCGAAAGAATTAAGGATAGGAAAAGTTGGTGAACTATGGCAAATGACAGGAGGGAAGCAGGGAAATACAGGTTATTTAAATACCCACCTTCCTAAGTAAGGCATTTTAAAGCAAGAGAAATCTTGACATTACATTCTACAGAAAGAAGTGTAAGTAAGCAAATGCACTGTTGAGTACATACTGTGTGTCATGCATTGTCTGGTCGATGCCTGAGAACAAACCAGTGGAAAGATAAATTGTCTCCTAGCATTGTTTATATATGTGAGTGGATTTGTCACCAGGGAAATGGAGATTTATCGTGTGTGTGTGTGTGTGTGTGTGTGTGTGTGCAGATTGGGGTGGGAGTTAGTTAATTTTAAAGAATTGACTGTCTCAGCCCTCAGATCAGATGGTATAAGTCAGCAACCAGAAAAATCTGCAGCTCAAGTCCTAAGGCAGTATGGGGGCAGAAATTTTCCTGAGGAGATGAGCGGGCTGGTGTTTGTTTACTACAGCATTCAACCCACTGAATGAGGTCCACCTCTAATATGGAGGATTAGCTGCTTTTCTCACAGCACAACAATTTGAATATTCATCTCAGGACGTATGCAGAATGTCTGACCAAAACTCTGGGTGCAAGCTGACGTAAAATATTAACAATTTCCGGGGAAGAAATGCTAAACAAAGAAAGAAATGTAATAGGTCTGTCAGGGAGAAATCATCCTATACAAATAAATAAAGGAAGCTAGGAGGTATAGGGAATTTGAGGAGTGGGGCCATATTCATTAAGGAAAAGTGGTCTCTACACAATGGAGTATTACTCAGTGGTTAAAAAAACAATGACATCATGAAATTTGCAGTCAAATGGATGGAACTAGAGAAAAAAATCATTCTGAGTGAGGTAACGCAGACTCAGAAAGACAAATACAGTATGTACTCACTCATAAGTGGATAGTAGATGCACAGCAAAGGATAACCAGGCTACAGTCCACAGCCCTAGAGAAACTAGGTATCAAGGAGGACCCTAAGAGGGAGGCATGGATCGCCCTGGGAAGGGGAAGTAGATGAGATCTCCTGGGTAAACTGACGGCAGGGAGTTGGAGTGGGGAGGGGATGGAGAATGGGAACGTGAGGGTTCAGGATGGTCGAGTTGGGGAGGGTCAGAGAGAGAGACAGCTAGGAGGGGAATATCTTGATAGAGGGGGCCAGTATGGGGTTGGGGAGAGGCCTGGTGCCTGGGAGGCTCCTGGGGGTCCATGGGGATGACCCAAGCTAGGACTCCTGGCAATGATGGAGAGAGTGCCTGAACTGGCCTTCTCCTATGGTCAAATTGGTGACTACCCTAAATGTCATCGTAGAACCTTCGTCCAGTGATTGATGGAAGCAGATGCAGAGACCCCTGGCCACGCAATGGGCCGAGCTCTGGGAATGCAGTTGAAGAGAGGGAGGACGGATTATATAAGCAAGGGAGCAGGAAATCAAGATCCCACAGACACAGCTGACCGGAGCTTGTGGGAGCTCACGGACTCTAGACCGACCCTCTGCATGTGAATGACAGTTGTGTAGTTTGATCTGTTTGTGGGATCCCTAACAGTGGGACCAGGATCTGTCCCTGATGCATGAGCTGGCTTTTTGGAACCTATTCCTTATGGCGAGATGCAGCCCTCAGCTTTGATTCAGGGGGAGGAGCTTGGTCCTGCCTCAACTTGATATGCCATGCTTTGTTGACTCCCCAAGGGAGGCCTTACCCTTTCTGAGGAGTGGTTGGGGTGGGTAGAAAGGAGGTGGGGGGAGGGAACGGGAGGAGAGGAGGGAGCAGAAACTGTGGTTGGTATGTACAATAAATAAGTAAGAAAAAAAGGAAGGAAGGAAGAGAGGAAGGAAGGAAGGAAAGAAAGAAAAGAAAAAGAAAAAAGAAAAAGTGGTCTCAGCTAGGGGAAAATCTAGTAGTATTATTATGATAAAGGTAAATAGCAATAAAATGACTTTCAATTATTTATTGCTATACTCATTGGTCAGTGCCTCACTCTGCCCTCATCAGAGAAGCTTCTTCTTGCAGTAGATGGGAATCAAGACAGAGATCCACAACTGGACGATGTTCAGAGAGTGAGAGATTTTGGAGCACTTAGTCCTAAATGGGACATCTTTATCAAACCCTGTCCCTCAAGGCTCAAGGATCTATGTGGAAGAGGAGGAAGAAAGACTGCATGAGCTAGAGGAGGTGGATAACTTCAAGGAAACAGTGTCTTCCAGGCACAACAGGAGTGATACACGTATAAACTCACATAGACTGTGGCAGTATGCATAAGACCTGCACAGGTTCAAGACAGATGGGGTCCCGGCACTGAGAGTGGACACTGGCTCCCTCCTTTAATCAAGAAGCTGTTTGCAGTTGATACCACTGGCAATGGGAAAATCAGTTTTATAAGATAGAGTGTTACTGAGTTTATCAACCACATTCCATAGCAGGTCTTATGCCCAGGACTAGCCAGTCAGCACAAAATGAACTCCATGCTTTCTCTCTCTCTCTCTCTCTCTCTCTCTCTCTCTCTCTCTCTCTCTCTTCCCTTTTCTTTCTTTCGTTTTTTTGTGTGTGGTCCTTTGTTTAATCTGGGCATTCTTTTCTTTTGTTGGTTTTTTTGCTTGTTTTGATTTTCATTTTTGTGGGAGGTGGGAGGTAGTTTTTTTTTTTGTTTGTTTGTGTGATTTTTTGTTTTGGGTTTTTTTTTTGAGGGAGAGAGAGAGAGATCATAGAGTGGGGTGTGGAGAGAGATGGGGAAGACCTGGGTGAGGGGAAATATAATCAAAATATATCATACGGAAGAGAACATTTTTTTTTTTTTTTGCAAGCTTTATTTTTCAGAACACAAACAGAATATCACACAACAACTGTGAAAAAAACAAATCTTTGGTCTATATAAGCATATGTGGTGCTGCTCAGTCATATATATAATAGTTCCACATTTTTTTTTCTCTTTTAGGAATCAACATACAGTTTTCTACAGTGGGTAAAACAATTTACATTCCTACCAATGAGATCATGTTGTTGCTTCTATTCAGTTTCCTTGCTAGGTAACACAGGTACCCTGATAATCCATTGTGATTTTGATTTGCATTTCCCTGACAACAATTGACACTGAACACTTATTCATAAACTTGGCCACCATTTCTGGCCACCTTGTCATTTTGACAAGGCAGCTGCTCAGTTCTTTTATGCATTAATTAATTAATTTATTTTTTTAATTCTATGACATAGCCTTTATTTAACTTGTTCTTCCATTACCTAATGTGTTCCCAGATAAACATACTATTTGTCCCTTTACACTCTCCAGTGTCTGCTCATATCTTGCCTTCTCACAAAGGCCATCTGTAGCCTTTTCATACAGCCAGCAATGGTTATTTCACATTATATTCTACCTCTCTACCTACAGCATCTAAAACAGTACCTGGAAACATCTACTCAATAAACATACAAAGCAACAAAATATACTGTACTATTTTCCTGTGAGTAATTCTTCAATCACCTTTACTTACATATACTATATACGTATATATGAAACTGGTTTATCATCGCACTAAGTGTTTCTTCCCAATCGGGCCTCTCTCGGGGGTGAACATTTCTATGTAGCTCTGGAACAAAATCATCCTCTTCAGACTATATTGAGGACTTCATCTTCCTTCTTTAGGTTGGATTTTTCCTTCTAGTGCTTTCTGTAAGGCTGGGTTTGTGGATAGGTATTGATTAAATCTGGTTTTATCATGGAATATTTTGTTTACTCCGCCTATGGTGATTGAGAGTTTTGCTGGATATAATAGTCTAGGTTGGCATCCATGGTCTCTTAGTGTCTGCATAACATTTGTCCAGGACCTTCTAGCTTGCATAGTCTCTATTGAGAAGTCTGGTGTTATTCTGATAGGTTTGCCTTTATATGTTACTTGGTCTTTCTCCTTTGCAGCTCTTAATATTTTTTCTTTGATCTGTATGTTTAATGTTTTGATTATTATGTGGCGAGATGACTTTCTTTTTGGATCCAGCCTATTTGGTGTTCTGTAAGCTTCTTGTATCTTCATAGGTATTTCTTTCTTTAGGTTAGAAAAGTTTTCTTCTATGATTTTGTTGAATATATTTTCTGTGCCTTTGAGTTGGTATTCTTCTCCTTCTTCTATCCCTATTATTCTTAGGTTTGGTCTCTTCATGGTGTCCCAGATTTTTTGAACGTTTTGTGTTACGACTTTTTTGTCTTTAGTGTTTTCTTTGACTGACGAATCTATTTTCTCTATT
>CABHPP010145917.1:0-22397 GCA_902168425.1 Peromyscus attwateri | reverse complement strand
CAGCTTGTGTTTTCTTTGTTGTCTCAATTTCTTTTTTCAGATCTTGGAATGTTTCTTTCATCTGTTTAATTATTTTTTCTTGGCTTTCTTTGCTTTCTTCCAATTTTTTGTTTGTTTTTTCTTCCATTTCTTTAAGGGAATTTTTTATTTCCTCTTTAAGGAAGTTTTTCATTTCCTCTTTAATGGAGTTTTTCATTTCCTCTTTAAGAGAATTTTTTATTCCCTCTTTAATGGAGTTTTTCATTTCCTCTTTAAGGGAATTTTTTATTTCCTCTTTAATGGAGTTTTTCATTTCCTCTTTAAGGGAGTTTTTTATTCCCTCTTTAATGGAGTTTTTCATTTCCTCTTTAAGGGAATTTTTTATTTCCTCTTTAATGGAGATTTTCATTTCCTCTTTGAGGAAATTTTTTATTTCCTCTTTAAGAATATTTTTTATTTCTTCTTTAAGGGCCTCTATCATCTTCTTTAAGTCATTGTTAGGATTAATTTCTTCTGTTTCTTCTGCCTTGGTATGTTCAGGACTTAAAATTGTACGGTCGGTAGGTTCTGGTGTTGTCATATAGGCCTTTATGTTGTTGCCTGTATTTTTCCGCTGGCGTCTACTCATCTCTTTCTCTGCTCAGTGCAGATGGTGTGAGACCCTAACCCTTCAGGCTTACACCTCTAAGCCTCAGAAATGAGAAACTTCAAGCACCAGGAAATGAGAAACTAAAAATCTGGTTCTCTGGGCAAGCTGACCACCCCTGTTCTCAGTCGGTGAGGTATATATTTACGATTCTGGTGATCTGGTTCGGTGGTTGTGTGGTCTTAATAAGTTCTTTTGAGAGCTTCTTGAAATCCAGGATCCAAAGACACCTCTTACTCCGTGGCTTGCTGTATAGCTGGGTGGCTGGCCCCTGATGTCTTCCTCCTTCAGGTTCCTGCGAGCACCGCGGCGTCCTCCCTCCTTGTCTCTGTAGTCACAGCTGCACTGTTCCCTGCTCAGGTCTTGCAGGGCACTGCGCTCTCCACTAGTTCCCCATTGAGAAGCAATCAGCAAGGTGATTAACATCCACTGTGCAGGTACAGGTGTCCCTGATCCTTGTAGCTCCTCTTCTTGCGTTCACCCAGCTCTGTCACACCCCAAAGGGTCACTGGGGGAGCCCCCGGCCGCTGCTCCTTCCCTGTGCTCGCTACGACCACACCGCTTGCCGCTCGTACTGCGCCTCTCACCCGTGTGCCCGGCGATCCACTCACCCGCAGGCCTGGGGAGACCGCGCAGGAAGGATCGATCCAAACCGCGGATTCCCGAGGAAGGCAGAGAAACTCTGATGCTCTAGCCAGCTTTTCTTAACTTAAATTAATCCTTCTGTCTTTTTTCTCTGAGCTTTTATCTTTCACTTTTTCTGTATACCTTTTTTGACGTCTTTCTTTGTGGCCCTGTTCCTCTTACTTCCACATCAGTTCATCATCCTATTTTGCTCTCACACACAGCCCACCAGCGGCAGTCGCCATCCCCTAATTGGTCTTATAAAAACCCAGAACCAGATATCCGGGTAAATGCTGAAAGATCAGAGAGACAAAAGAACAAGCCACAGCCATCTCTCACCTCACCAACTCCTCAGCCGAAAGGGGAAGATCCTGTCTCCACGAATCCTCATACTGAATGCCCCTGAGTCCTCAGCTGAAAGGGTCGAGAACATTTTTAATAAAAAAGAAAAAAAAAGGCCACTGAGAAGTTACAGACCTGATGATGTATAAGGAACGGGCATGTTCATTCGGGACCGGCTTTCTAGGGCTCCTGACCTAGAGAAAAATCCCTTTGGTGCTCACAGCCACAGCAGGAGCCTGTGTCTCTAATGCTGCATTCACATTCAAGCCTGGAGTGTCAGTTTAGAAAGGCATCATGGCACCTGCTCAGCTTCAAGCCAGATTTTAATAATGGATCTCCTTCATGCTAGAGATGGGTTAGCAGTAAGATATATACACTGGTCTCACAAAGGACCAGAGTTTGATTTCCAGCATCCAAGTCAGGCACCTCACAACCCCTTCTAACCTCATTCTGGTCTCCATGGGCACCTCTACACTCATGTCCACATGTCTACTCACATATGCACAATTAAAAAAAATCTTTTAAAAATAGTGTCTACTGGAATGTTTCATTACCTATAGATTTTAATATTTCCTGCAAAACAGAAATTCTGTTTTTCTCTCTCCTTTTCTGAATCCCTTGTGGCCATGTGATTGATGTGAGAGCACTCACCCTTATTTACATTCCCCCATGACACTTGCCTAGCTCATTACAACATTCATTAACATATACTACCTCTTCAGTTACAGTACTCATGAAGACTCACTACACTCAGCGATAGGTGAAGCTGAGCACAGCGCCTAAGAAATGCCTTTCCCCAAAGCCCAAATTTAGGAATGGTTAACGAAGGACTCCTGGTCAGCCACTTCCGTTCCAAATCTGGGCTGGACTCTGATGCATGTTTGTGAGGATTTCCTTAATTACTTTTGCTTCATTTAGGAACACTAACAATGGTTTTCAGACAATTCTGAACAAAAAGCAACAAGTTAGTTTTAATGAGGAATCTTCAAAACACATGTTGGGAGGATTTTGAAAGAATTTCTCTCAGACTCTGAAGTCAGCCTCAAGCGTGTAGCTTGGGGGCCGCGGGGGAGGGCTGGGGGGGTGCTGTAGAAGGACCACTAAAGCCAAGACTGGGGCTTGCTGGGAAGGTGAAGCTTGCCAGCCCACCTCAGTTTGCCCGTCCTTCCTCCAGGTAGGGCGGCATTTGTGTGAACAGCCATGGCAATGATGCAGCGTCTGGCAGAGGTGTCCATCTGGAAGGCAGACGCCTGAATCTTCACATTTGTCCCCTTGGGATCCCCAGAAGAAAGGATTGTGAGCACCTGTCCCTGTGACCAGATCATGAGAAACAGAGAACAGTGGGCATTTTCTTGTCGGGCAGCATCGTGAGGAACTGCTTTTCAGAAGGACTCAAGTTATCAAACCGAAGACACGGTACAGGAATGAGTGCACAGGAATAAGGCCCAGTGCCCATCCCATGTCACCCGCTACCACAGTTCAGCACGCCTTCTTCCCAGGAAAGGAGTAACAGTACTCAAGAATTAACAGGTCGATGACAAGCAGAGAGACACCCGAGTGACTGAAAAAAAAACTACCTATTTAAAGAACTTGAGCCTCCTGGTAAAGCTGGTACCCGAGGATAAGCGTGACAACTGATCTTGAGGGCTGAGGCAGATTTTAAAAAGACAGAGAGAAAAAAAACAATGCTTTTTTTTTTTTTTTTTTTTTTCGGGTTCAAAAAAAACAGAAAAAAAAAGACTTTTTTTTTTTTTTTTTTAAATGGAAGGGGAAAAAAGGTGTTAGGTGGTGAAAACGTCAGCTTTCTAACTGGCAAGAATGAGTTGCCAGATGCCTGGCTCAGCCACACTGTTCAGTACTGATACTGATGTCGGCATCAGACTGAGCACAGTTTGTAAAGACACAGTGACGCCTCAGCTCCACGGTAGGTAATCAGTAAAATGAAAAGTGATTTACTTCTAGCCAAAGCCACAGGGTGTCTGCATCAGTGAGACCACAGTGCACAGTGACTACAGGAAAATGCTCCCTTGATGAGAGGCTAGAAGTTGAGGAGTTGGGAAAGGAGGGGGAAGAGGAATGAAAGGATGTGTCTGAGCCAGCCATAGCTCAGACACATAATCCCAGCTCTTGGGGAAGTTGAGGTGGAGGGATCACAAGTTCGAGGCTAGCCTGGCCCTTACATGCCCAAAGAGAGGGGAGAAAGCAGAAAAACAAAACAAACAAAAAAACCAAACAAACAAAAACAAAAATGTCAACATGAAATGCTCTTTAACACACATCAAAAACTGAATAATGTTGGTTGCTGAGAGTGTGAGTTCATTACATCACAGCTAATGAGAAGCTTTGGTGGTAGCAAGACTGTATGAATTCTAAAGCTCTGCAGTGGTTTCTGGTTTGTGTTCTCTGATAAGATTAGAAACCTGGATGATAACAGTAGTGAATCTACGACAGGAACCACCTAAGACATCAGAGATGGGAAAAATTTGTGCTTGAGTGAGCAGCATTTGATCCGTCGGAAAAATTTAGATTTTGTCTTTGGGTTTTGATGGCGGTCCTATTTGTTTCCGGAATCAAGCATCCTAAATACATCCTTTCTTGAGTTGACCCTATCTCCTCAACTTAGTGTGTTCGGGACTGTTTCATTTCCCCTGGTCCTCAGGGACCTGCTATGTCATCCCTTGACCTATCCACCAGCTTTGCTTCATCATGAGGGAAAGTCTGTCGTATTTAAACAGACCAGACAAAAAAGAAAGGAGGCTATTTCAACGTATACTGAAAAGAACTGTTGACTTCGTTGAGAGCTCTGTCACAGAAACCACCACAAACTTGTAACTGTAGCTCATGGTGAGCTGTGTTTCCAGTGAGTCTCTGGGTATCTTTCTTAAAGGATACTTACTATAAAAGTATGCTTTCTTAACCGTGTCCTGACAGATCCCTGTGGAGAATGCACCCAGAGTCACTGGGACAGCAATGAGACAGCAAGACAAAGTGACTTAGAAATTAATATTCAGTGCTTCTCTAGAAATGGGAATAAGTAAATATATTTCTTAAAAATTGCATTTATACCTGGAGAGGTGTGGGCTGACTGTCTTTTGTGAATTAGTTGTTTTGTTTTGTTTTGGGAAAGAAAGAATATCTAAAAATGTGATAAATGTGATGTTCCTAGTTATCCATAGAGACTACTCTGGGGAATGTACCAGAAAAGATTTTTTTAACACATACAATTTAGGAAGTTTGCTTTTAAATGGTCTGTAATACTGTTTTACATTTTCATCATACTTTGAAAAATACATCTTATTACATAATTACTCTTGTAGCCCTAATATGTAAATGTAATAACGTAAAAGAATGCTTCTAAAGTCATTTAAAAGCACGTTAATGGAATTATCTGAAAGATAGACAACTCAATTTGAAAGTAGGCATTTTAACTCCAAAGTTCAAATAGATGGGTGAAAACATGGGTAAATAGTGTCCCTTTATATACTATGAAATTTGTCTTTCAGAATTTAGTGAAAAGGTTACAGGAAGTGGTAGCTGGGGTTCATTTGGGTGAATGGCAGAAACAGAAAATGAGAAAATACGTTAAAGTTGTCTACACTAGCAAAGCTTCCAGATAATTCCTAAGCTCTCTGATACTGAACCACAGTTTGGTATCTCAATGGATTTACAATTTTATTTCTTTTCTCCCTCCCTGGATTTACCATTTCATAGCAGAAAGGACCTGAAAGGTGATTTGACCAAGCCCCTTCCCTGGTAGACAGAGCCATGTTTCAAAATGTTACAGTGGCTGACCCAACCTCATGCTGCCTGTTGACCCAAGACTGATGTAGCTGTTCACCCACTCCAAATTCTTGTGGTATTGTCCTAACTCCTACAGCTCTTTAAAACATGGTCACATTTTGAGATAGGACCATTTCAGAGATAGTTTGGTTGAGTTCAGTAGGGTGAATCTTAATCTAATTTGGCTGGTGTGGTGGTTTGAATAAGAATGACCCCATAAGCTCATATATTTGTGTGCTTAGTCACAAGGGAGTGGCACTATTTGAGAAGGATTTGGAGGTGTGGCCTTGGAGGAATTGTGTCACTGGGGGGTGGGCTTGGAGGTTTCAAAAGTCCACACCAGGTCCAGGCTCTCTCTTCCTACTGCCTGTGGATCAAGATGTAGAACTCTCAGCTACTCCTCCAGCACCATGTCTGCCTGTGTGCTATCATACTCTCCACCATGTTGATAATGGACTACACCTCTGAAACTGTAGGCCAGCCCCAATTGTTGTGGAATAATTGATCACACTGTGTGAAGATGTGTTTCTGTCCTTCCTTGCCTGCCAAAGGCACCTTCTGATTCATTTAATAAAGAGCTGAACAGCCAATAGCTAGGAAGGAGAGGATAGGTGGGACTTCTGGGCAGAGATAGGAATGCTGGGAAGAATCCTGCATGGGAGGTTTGCCAGCCAAATGTGGAAGAAGTCAGATGTAAGGTAGGGAGGAGAGGTAATGACCCACATGGCAGAATGTAGATTAATATAAACAATTTAGTTTAAATTTTAAGAGCTAGTTGAGAATAATCCTAAGCTAAGGCCAAGCTTTCATACTCATTCTGTGTCATTATTCAGGAGCTGGTGGTACAAAGAAAGTCCGACTACACCAAATGAAATGCTTTCTTTTATAAGAGTTGCCTTTGTTGTGGTGTCTCTTTACAGCAGTAGAACAGTGACTGAGACAGCTGGTGCTCTTTCATGAGGAAGTGTGGGTGCTCACAGATAGAGGAAAATGACATGAAGACACAGAGAGCTGAGGCCATTTGTAAGTGAAAAACAGAGGCCCGAACAGACACTTCACTGCCCTCAGAAGCAGACGACCCTGTCACTTTCATCTTTGATGTCCTGAGAGGAGAACTGTGAGAAATTGTTCAAGCTTCCCTGCATGTGGGACGTGGTTAAAATAGCCTTAGCACACTAATATAAATGCAAAACTACAGCCTCTCTCTTCTCTCACACTCCTGAGTTGAAGAACATCAGTGGCACATATAAGCCTGGGAACCTCTTATAGCTGAAGGAGTTCTCATCTCAAATGGTCAGGGAGCTAAATGGCTTAGAGAATTTCCATGAAATTTAGAAGTAGAAATCACCCGGGGCAGACGCAAACCAGGCTTCTCCTTCCTGGACTTATTGGCCATACAAGGCTGCTTTGAAATCTCACTGCCCTACACTGCTGAAGAAAACAGCGAAGCAACAGAAGAAGATCTGCTGACTAGTTCTGCAAGCTTGCTTACTACACCTCCTAGCACTTACTAATATTTGATTGAACAGAAATTCTAAAAAAGACAATCAATGGTTTGTTGTTTTAGCAATGCATCAATGCATAATTCTCATACCTACCAGGGACTTAATGCATCTCTAATTGTGAAAACCAGTAAGTAGTATTGCTATTTTATATTACTACATTGTTTTAAAAAATGAAATAAAGATTTAAAAATCTACATGAAAGAGATAAGTGAAAGTTCTATGTGCAAAAGCATATTTATTTATGTATTTATCATATACATTATTTCAGAATGTATGAGTAGAAAGGAACCCCATCCCAGACATGTCATTTCTCTTTCTTCAAGCCAGTCTCTGGAAATCTCAGGAGAGAAACAGTATAGTAGCAGGACTCCATTAGGTCCATAACTGACCAAGCAGTAAATAAGAGAAATGGAAGGAACCCAGGAAATCCCATCTGGATTCTATTTTAAGTTTAATACTTTAAATTTTAAATACTAAGTTTAATTTCTTAAAGTTAGAAAAGCGGTTCTCAGAGACAAAGGGTGTGTAGAACTCAGTGGCGGAGCACCTGTCTAATAAGTGCAAGTTCCTGGGTTCAGTTCTCAGCACCGGAAAAAGAAAGGAAGGAAGGAAGGAAGGAAGGAAGGAAGGAAGGAAGGAAGGAAGGAAGAGGGAAGGGAAGAAAAATTGTTCTCAGAAACCCTAATAGACATAAAAATCTTTAAGTAATACATAAACAATAAACACTCTAACAAATACCAGAATCATACATGGTGCATTTTGATAAAAATGCTTAGGCCTTAGCAGCAACTCAGAGAATCAAGATATTTGAGTGGGAGTGGACTTGTTAGGCTGGGGTGCTGTACCTGGACCCAGGGACTAACTGGGTCTAAGCTCCGGGAGATCAGAACTGCTATGCTAGCCCAGATCTGTTTTCTAACAGACACCAAAAATATCTAACATTTAAATGGTTCCCACTAGCAACAAAAAATAAATGTATAAACTCATGTATATGTATTTTATACATCAGCACAACATGTGCTAAACAGAGCATAGTCTAGAACAATGTGTGGACTATTTCTTCATTGCATTTTTTTGACAGGAAGCAGAGAGATGACAAGTTGTCTTTGATTTGCGTGGGCGCGGACTTGCTCGCCTGCTCTCCCTCTCTCTCTCTCTCTCTCTCTCTCTCTCTCTCTCTCACACACACACACACACACACACACACACACCTCCATTGCTTCACATGCTTTGCTATGTATGGCCAAGGTCACACCGAATCTTACCCCAAATCCTTATTGTGAGCTAGTCAATCTATAGAACCTATATTTATGAAAGATGTCACACGCACTCAATCTGTAGAACCCATCTTTATGGAGTATGTCACATGTACTTCACAAGGAAGTTTCGATGTAGTCATATCTTAAGCTGGAGTGTGTACATGAGGTCGAGTTAATTATCACCAGGAAAGTTATCTACTATTCTTAACTGTGCCTGAAATAAACTACTCAGAGTCAGATTCCCAAAGTGCGAACCAACACCAGCTACTTAGTTGGGTTGAGCTGAACAGCATGCCTTCTTGCCTCCTGTGGACTGTTACTCTGCTGGCCGTTGTAGTCACAGAGACCCCAACAATCCACCTCTACTGAATGGGCCGTGGACAATTGTTTGCACCAACTGTGACTGCTGCTTCTAAATTTCTATGACTGGGGCAGTGACTGGACTGTGTGGCGGTACAGGAAGGAGTAATAATTAGAGAAGATGGCCAGCTCATTCCCTTCTTAGAAAGGAAAGGTTGCTCGGTCTTATAATAACAACTTCATGCTTGCATAGCAAGCGGTTTTCCTGATGGAGCCAGCTTCCGAGCCCCTTCTATTTGAGAGCCAAGATTTTGAGGGGGAAAAGAATGGCCGGTAACTAGGTGAGTTTTCTTTCTGTTTATGTGAATTATGCAAACACACCCATGTGTGTCCCTAAAGCAAAAAGCTGGAGGCTACGGTACTTACATGAAACGTGTGTGTGTGTGTGTGTGTGTGTGTGTGTGTGTGTGTGTGTGTATCCACACAGTGGAGGTCAGAGAGCAACCTGCCAAATTGTTCTCTTTCACACCATGCGGAGCCCAGGGACCCAAATCAGGCTGTGAGGTTTGGCAGCAAGCACTTCTCCCCACTGTTTTCTTTTTTATGGATTTCATTCGTTTGTTTGGTTAGGGTGACGGGATCAGCCTCAGGGCCTGGTACACGGTAGGCGAACACTACCACTGAGCTACTTCTTAGACCCAAGAGACAATTATTTATAAATTATAAAATTAACAAACAGAATTATGGTAATTCAAGCTCCCTTACTAAATACCCTCTCTATAAAATATCAAATAAAAATGATAAGATGATAATTGCACAGAAACACAAGCAGGTTAATACACATAGAAAGTGTCAAGGAGCAGCCCATGTACGGCACTGATTAACATAACTATGTACATGTGTGGATAAGACTCAGAAGCTAGAAGCAAAATTTTAAAATGTTCCCATAAGGCTGATTTAAAAAAAATGAATGACTTTATTTTCCAGTATGTACGTTTAATTTCATTCTGTTTGGGCAATATTTACGTATTTATCTACCCAAAAAGAAGAGAAGGATTCATTATCCTAAACTTGGTTTCAAGTTACTTTTTATTGCATTGTTTTATTGCAGTTTTAAATCACATGCTTTTTGTTACTTTTCAGTAAGTGGTCTCTGGTACATAATGTAAAACATGTGCTTGGTAGGGGACTTTTGGAGCCAAGATAATTCATCCAAAACACACAAGTTAGAAGGGGCTTTTGCAGGGGGATTTCCTTATTCAAGTTTCTAATCATCTCAGAAAAACTGTGATTCTCTCCAAATGGCAATTGGATTGTGGTGGTCTGCCTCCCCACTGAGCATGCCCCAACCCTCAGAAAGTTGTCTTGATACACTAACACTCCAGCCCTGAAACCATTCATTCTCAAAGAGACAGCATCAAACCCTGGCGCATCTGCTCTTTTTCACCTTTGACCCTCCTGTAATCTCAGCTTCAGAATAAAATCTTTTCCCACATTAAAGTCTCCGTCTGCTCTGCCAGCGATAATTCTGTCTATTGTGGACAGGGACGGGCAGCAGAAGACTTTCTGTTTGTGAGCTGTAGCTGGTGAGGGATGCCGATAGCCTCCAACTTAACTCTTGCTTTTCAGTCTTACCATGATTTAAAAACATTTGTTTTGGGCTGAGAGAACGACTTAGTTGGGAAAGTGCTTGCTTTGCAAGCATGAGAACTTGAATTTAATGTGCCAGAACCCATAACACTTACAGTTTTCCACCCTTGTTAATGCTTTGATTTATATTTAGTCTTGTGATTACACTCATAAAACTTTTAAGTCCCTTGTGGGATAAACAAAGCCCTTCCAAAAAATTGGAAAAAAACATTTCATGTTTCTAGAGTTGTTTTAAAGGAAATGATTAAATTATAAACAAAGCAGCTGTCTTTGTCCATCCCTTCAATACAAACCCCAAAGTTCATGATTCTTCTGTAGGATTGCTTGTAAATGCGTCTTTCTTTTCTAAATCTCTCATTTTCTTCAACCATCATTTTTTAACAACTGCTCTAAGAACTATGAGGAAAGTGGCTGTCTAGTGAGGGGTTGGTCACATCCCTAAGTAGTGCAGGACGAAACCTTTAAGGACCTTGCACCACTTCATAGCACACACACACACACACACACACACACACACACACACACACACACACGACTCAAGACACATAGACACGGAGTAAAGTAAAATAGAAATGCTATTCTATTACCTCTAAAAATCTGTGAAGGTTTGGTGACTTCAAGCTTACTCACTGGACAAAAAATTCCCAGAAACTAGGAGAGGCAAAAGAATCTCTAAAAAGCACAGAGAAGAAAGAGAGGCAAAGGGGGGTCCAGTTGCTGTGTCTGCAAATGGTACTGGAGACAGGAGAACTTGGGGAAGGGAGTCAAAGGAAACTCATCCCCAAATCTACTCCCTGGAAATCACCAGTATTTAACAAAACTTGCTTTTGTGTTCCAGTTCACTCTGCCTCTATTTCATGTACGCTACAACTGAGGAAGTCCTACTACATGGGGAGGCATATTTTAGGAGACACACAGGGTGATGCAGTGTTGGAATCATGGGGGCTCGATGTTGGATAAGGCCAGGTTCTGATTAAGGAAACTTCAGAGTCTTATGTGGTGGGTGGAAGGTACTATGAAATGCAGCAATGACTATGTAGGTGACGGAGTTACTATTACAATTGTACTCCTCTGTCTTTATAACGTTAGTTAGTAAACTTTAATTTCCTAGGCCATAAATCATAAATTATACTTAACGTTGATGTTGATATACTAATGTGTGTGTAAAAATTCACATAAGCATACATGCATTATGTGCATGCTTTTAGGAAAGCTGTTTCTTGGGTCCCTGAGGCACACACATCCTATGATAAAGACACAGTAGTACCTAAAGTTGAGCATAGCTCCAGGCCTTTGGCATACTGCGAAGAGCTGAGAATGTTTCCAAGCCACCCACACTGATGGACTGATGACAAGGATATTTACACCGAGGAGAATCTTGAAACTCCCTAAAGACATTTCTGAAGGCCAAATACTATACATGACTTCTTAAAGAACCAAAGGGATTTTTTTTTTCACTCCTTCACAAGTGCCAAGTCTATGAGTCTTTGCCATTCTACTCTTGGTATACTCTGGATATCAGATGCAACCAGCAAACTGTGTAGTCCAAAAGAAACTCCAATTCCTCAAACTCCAAAAGGCAGTACAAATATCCGGAAATGAACTCAACCTGGACTATAGAAGGATTTCTGGCAGTTAGATAAAAAGGCAGCCAAAAGGAGTCAATTTCCCTTCCTGTTGACAGAAGGCCTATAAGTCTGTCACAGCACATGCTGGTATCACAAATACCATGCTAGCATCCTAACCCCTCTCATCTCCTCCCCTACCCTAACCTCCCTCCAGCTCATGGGCTTCCCTCCCCACAGCTACTCTTCTCCTTATAGCCCTGCTATTCTAGCTATGCGCCCCTCTCTCACTATATTTTCTCTATTCTCCATCCTCTGCTATTCTATCCCTTTCTTTCAAATAGCTCTGGCCATGTCCAGACTGCTGACCATGTCCAGTCTGCTTCTTTCTCTCTGCTCTTGACTGTTCCAGATGCCTCTGGCTGTTCTTCCTCTCATATCTACAAAAAAAAAAAAATCTCCTCCTTAACCATAACTATGGCTCGGTCATGTCATCACTTACACATCTGTTGCCCAACATCCAGGAGTGGTACACAGAGACCCCCTTTCCAAGGTTCCTAGCCTCTCTGAACCAAACCAAGCTACTGTCTTGACTCTCCAAAGGTATGGAACATTGTTTCTTCCGGCTCCTGATGCCCACCACCCCTCTTCAGCTGCTTCTACCCCCCATCTGCTCTCTCCTTGGAGCTCCCTGGTCTGTCTCTGTCAGCTCCTAGAGCTTACTATGTTACAAAGGTCATGCTGGTGTGTCAGGCAGCTTCTCTCTCCCTATTGGGAACACATCACATAGGATGCCTCTCCTTTGTGACTTTGGACATTTCTCCCTGACAAGTCTCTCAGTCCACTTGGGGATGCCCTGGCTTGAAATTCTTGTCACCAAGACACTTAGTGTTCTCTCCCATCCTCGCTCTCCCTCCCGACATGGCCTCAGCTCCCTCCTGGAGCTTGCCTTGTTTCTCTTGTTCATCTCCTCACTCTAACCCTGGCTGCCTCCTTGATAGCCCTGTCTCTCAGCTCCCTCCTAGAGCTAACTCTGTCTCTAACCATGGCTAACTATTTGTCTCTCCTCATCTCCCCTTGGAGCTCCCTACTCTGTCTCTGTCCTTCTCATTGGCTCACTGGAGCCTGCTACTTGAGACCTGCAGGTACATCAGGCATTTTTCTATGCTCTCCTGGGCCTCTAAGATATTGAAATCTTCCCTCTGGTGGAGTTTCCCCTAAGCCTCTCCCATCCCACCTTCTGTTCACTGTGCTTCTAAACAATGTCTCCTTCCCCGCTCTCTCTCTCTCTCTCTCTCTCTCTCTCTCTCTCTCTCTCTCTCCCCCTCTCCCTCTTTCAGTTCAGTTTGCTCTTGGAGCTTGTTCTTGTCTCTAGCCATGGACTCTCCTCATTCAGAATATTCCCCCAACTCCCCCCCCACCTTATTTTCTAATCTCTTTTCTTCCTCAGACCCAGAGATCTCATTAAGCTTCACTGTCTTACTGCAAATGGCTTGGCCTCAGTACAGCTCAATGGCCAAAGACGGCACACTAGATTTCCAAATTCTCACACCGTGTGACAACTTCTGTTCCTACACAAATAAATGATCCCCAAATCTCTTATCTGTAAAGTTTCTTTGCTCTCCATTCTCATAAATTTCTTATCTCTGAGCCTCCTCTGCCCCCTGCTCTAATCTCCCCCTCTGATCACTAAATCCAGTTTTACAGAGGCTGAAATGTCTTCTGTGTATGGATAACATTTAAATATCATCACATGCTATTCTGCTTTATTAAAAAAAAAAATCCAGCTCTGGAGTTGGGTTTTGGCCTCCCTCTCCAGGCCCGAGAATGATTGTTTAAAAGTTTCCTACAAAATCTCTGTCTTGAGTCAGGTGGGGACACTTGTCTTTGTGCCTGGGAGGACAACAAAACAGAACAACACAGGGAAAGACACTCCATGCTTTAAAACAGCTAAAAAGTAAACTATTCCCAGTAGAGAGCATTGCTCCTTACCTCATACTCTTCTTCTTGGTTTTACTTAACCCTCTAAACACTCCCCTCTCTTCTAACTCTAAAAGGTTTGCTAAAGTATCAACTTTAGCTCAAGGTTTGTAAGACTACTGTGTATACTTCCTGTATCTCAGGACTTGTAAATTCGTTGGGTGCGGTTAAAACAAAAACAAAAATTAAAAAAAAAAAAACTTGTAAAATCTGTAACAAAAAGTTAGCTTAAAATTTGTGATGAAAAAGGTTGATAGTTAAAAAAAAAATCTATAGCACACTTAGAGCACAGGAAGTTTGGCA
The DNA here is from genome assembly GCA_902168425.1 of Peromyscus attwateri. Lineage (NCBI taxonomy): Eukaryota > Metazoa > Chordata > Mammalia > Rodentia > Cricetidae > Peromyscus > Peromyscus attwateri. Next base: position 8,464 of record CABHPP010145917.1, on the reverse strand, counting down.
AGCCGTTGACCAGCATTGACCTGTGAGGGGAATCCTGCCATCTCTCTGGGCTCTGAACCCACCCACCAGTTCCAGGCAGGAGACTGAGTTTGGATGCAGAAGATCCCTGCCCAGACCCTGGAATCTGTCTGGAAGGGACTGTCCCCAATCATCATCACCGTCCTACCTGCGGCCAAAGCAGCTGGTGTGATCTCTGAAAAAGGCCACGGAGGATGGGGACAGATGGTGTATCACTTGGACCTTGGGACCTTAAAAGTAGACCAACTGGAGTTTACCAGCCCAGGATACACAGTCCCCATCAGCGCCAACCCTGGACTTGGGAATTCAGAAAAACTGGGGATGGGAAACTTTCAGGTGGACCTCTGTTCTCCTATATCCCCTCCAGGCGTAGAACAACATGGGTCTAGGGGAGAGACAGGAGTCAGTAAATCAGGCTGTTGAAAAGTGGCTAGAAAAAGGTCTTCGCAGAATTTAATTTTTATGCACACCCTACCAAGGACAGGGTATCTGCATCATGTCCTCAAATTATCTGGCTTGCTTGTACTAATGGCTTGACTAAATGTGCCTCCCACGACTCACTGGAAAGTCGTTTCTTTTACCTCTGGCAAAACAGACATATGACTACCTATGGCACCCATCAGCATATCAAAGCACACGCTGGTAGCACAAGTACGTGTTACACATTTCAAAGTCTATGTTAGTATCCTAGCCCTTCTCACCTCCTCCCCACCCTAAACTCCCTCCAGCTCATGGACTTCCCTCCCAGCAGCTACTCATCCTCCTTATAACCCTGCTATTCTCACTGTGTTCTCTCTGTGCTCTGCTCCTGCCTCTCTCGCTGGGTTTTCCCTATTCTCTGAACCCTGCTGCTCTCCCCTCTCTATGGGAGCCCTGGCCGTGTCCAGTCTGCTGGCCATGTTCAGTCTACTTCTTTCTCTATACACTCCACTGTTCCAGATGCCTCTGCCTGTTCCCTTTTTCATATCTGTAGCAAAAACCTTCCCCTTAACCATGCCATGGAGCTGTCATATCATCAGTTTATACACAAACTGCTTGTGCCTTGGAGTTAGGGCTGAGTCCAAGCCCAGGGCTGTGTCCAAGCCCAGGGCTGTCATGAGCTAGCTGTGTTATCTCTGCAGTCCGTAAGTTCTCTGAACTTCGTTTCCACTTGTAAAAGCGAGCAGAGAGCCCAGTGGTGGTGGTGCACACCTTGAATCCCACCACTCGGGAGGCAGAGCCAGGCAGATCACTGTGAATTCAAGGCCAGCCTGGTCTACAGAGTGAGATCCAGGACAGGCACCAAAACTACACGGAGAAACCCTGTCTCGAAAAACAAGCGAGCAGAGGCTGAGCAGAGGCTGTCTTCCTCCGTTCTCTACTGCTGTGAAAATCGATTTTAGGGCCCCAATAAAACACTTTGTCTAAACTCAGAACTGGATGAACCTCCCAAGGTAGAATCCTTTGATTGGCCATTATCAAGCTAGCATTTCTGAGCAGGGGACTCTCCTGTAGAGGTAGGAGCTTGCTTGCTTACTCCTGTGCCTGCAGCAGACACCGGCCGAGACCCAGAGCTCAAGGGTTACAGAGACAAATTTGCCTTGGGAGTGTGGGAACAAACCGGACAAAACAGCAACATAAAAACACCCATCAGCCCAGCCACCTACAGTTTCACAGCTGAATTCCCGGAAGGGAAGAAAACTGGTTTATATTTTTCCGTGTTGTCACAAGAACGTAAACAACTCTTCAGAGGCTTATTAATCCAAAGTAACTTTTTGAAAGTTATTTTGAGAAAGGGTACCTCGCGACTCGTGGGTCGTAACCGCCGCCCAGAGTTGACTCACTTCCCCAGTTGAACGACCTGTCACAAGTGTCAACGCCACTCGTGCCGCACAGTCTCGGAGGGAACCCCTCTCGTGCCACAGAGTGGACCTTTTGCCTGGGCATGTCCCTCGTCCCAAGACCCTCTCCAGCCATGCCGAAACCATTCAAGACTCGGCCAGCACCAAGCTCCTGCCGTTCCCCGCCCACCCTCTTTCCAGCAAAGGGTCTGTGCCTGGGGATCAGCCCTGAGCCAGGCAAGAAAGCAGCTTCCCCGCCCTTCTGAATATCGGGACGGAAGGGGGTGGCCGTCATTCAATGTCAGCGGCGGCGGGATTCCCGCGCGGTGGTCCCCAGAGTGCAGCGTCCCACATCCCAGGCTTCCCAAAGCTTACCAGAGGCAGGAGAGTCCAGATCCACAGCATCTCTGTGCCCCAAGGGAAAGCCAGCCTAAGTCTCCACCTCTTGGCAGGGTGAGTCACCTACATGGGCAGGCCGGCCCCACCCCCTGCCTCTGTGTGTGGACTTTGCCTGGGCCCTCCCCTGGCATGCCTGCCGGCAGCTGGCAGCGTAATTCTCAAAACCGCTTCCCTCCGGTCTCCCCAGAAGTCGCTTTGAACATTTGTGTGTCGCTTTTTCTGAGGGAGTAGACACAACCTATGTAAAGCCCCACCGTTCGGGAGGAAGTTCTGCAGGGCTCAGGGGAAATCCACTGATTCATCAACTCACTGGTGGGGGCTGGGGAGAGGGAAGCCGGAGTAGGGCTTGATTGCACAAATGGGCATTCCCCGTCCCGGGTGTTTCTACAGTCACGTGAGAGCCTTCTCCTCCTTTTGCTGTTGCACCCAGGAAAGAATTGTAAACTCCTGAATGAGTTGGACCTTGACTAAGTGCTGGAGACAAAGACCATCCCAGCCCATGTCAGTGACTGGATTGGTGAGGCTCCTGGAGCATCTGCATAGTGTACAGAGTGGTGATCTGTCTGCAAGATACGCTAGGGCAATGGTGGCACAAAGTCTGTGAGAGTAACCAACCAATATCTGATCTGACTTTAGGCCCGCCCACTCCACAAGATGAAACACATACCTGACCCTGCTTGGGTGACCAAGAGCCAGAGACTAGATAGCCCAGGGACCTAGAGAAAAACCAAATACCACTGTTCTAAAAAAAAAAAGAAAAGAAGAAAGAAAAAAAAGAAAGATTGTAATAAAATGACCCCTAATGATATTTTACTATACTCACAGATCAGTGCCTTGCTCAGCCATCATCAGAGAAGCTTCCTCCTGCAGCAGATGGGAACAAATACAGAGACCCACAGCCAGACATTATACAAAAAGTGAAAGCCTCAGGAATACTCAGCTCTAAGTGGGATGTCTCCATCAAACCCCTCCCCTCAGGGTTCAAGGGAAGCCAGTGGAAGGGGAGAAGGCAGGAAGAGTGTAAGAGCCAGAGGGGCTGGAGGACACGAAGAAAATAAGATCCTCTAAGTCAACATGGTCAAAGCTCATATGAGCTCAGACTGAGGCGGCATGCACCGGGACTGCATGGGTCTGCTCCAGGTCCTCTGCACACGTATTACGGATTCTAGTTTAGTGTTTGTGTGGGATTCCTGAGTGTACCAATGAAGGGATCTGTTTCCTGTGCCCTTTTCCTTCTGGTTGATTGTTTTGTCCAATTTCAATGTGTTAGTTTTTGTTTTAATCTTATATTTTCTTTTCTTAGTATCCCTTAGAAGCCTGTTTGTTTTCTAATGACAGACAGAAAGGGAGTGGATCTGGATGGAAGGGGAGGGGGAGAGGGACTGAGTGGGGTTGGGGTGGGGGATACGGGACATGATGGGGAACTGTAATCAGGATATACTATGTGTGGGAAAAAATCTATTTTCAATAAAAGGGGGAAAAAAACCTCACCCAGATGTATTAAACACTGCTATTACTTCCTTCTTTTGTCCCTGATTATTTCCTGACCAATTTTCTTTGAAAAAATTCAATTCTTGTCATTCTTTACTGCTCTAGTTGATTAACACAGCTCAAAGTCACTATTATTTTGGAAAATACATAGCGCTTTAGTGTCGTGTGAATGTTCTAGAACAGTGATTCTCAACCTTCCTAATGCTGCTCGATCCTTTAATATAATTCCTAATGTTGTGGTGACCCCCCCATCATAAAATTATTTCATTGCTGCTTCATAACTGTAATTTTGCTACTGTTACAGATTGTTTGTAAGTATCTGATATGTAGGATATCTGCTCTGTGACCCCATTGGGTCGCAACCCACAGGTTGAGAACTGCTGTTCTATAAAGTACGTTTGTTCAAGAGCAGCACTAAGAGGTCCCGGTCAGGAAATGATTCCTGAACTCCACCTCTACGGGTCAGAATGTCTGCAAAATCCACTGAGTGTTCACTTCGTATTTCCACCTTTTTTCTTCCCTGGAGGATTCATCTAATTAAACACACACACACACACACACACACACACACACACACACACACTCACACACTCTGAGGGGAGAGGAGAGAGAGAACATCCTGCAGCGTTTTCTTCTGGATTCCTTTCAGTGCTCTGAATCTGGGGTGTCACCCTCCTTCCTGCCTGTGTTTCTTCACTCTGTTTCGCAGGTGTCACTGCATTTACACCCACCCCACTACCCCTCACCCCTCTCTCCCCTCCTCCCACCCCCACCTTGCATCTTCTTCCTGTAGATTATCCGGTACCATGAAGAAGAAGCCTCAGACTGTGCCTTCCTACAACTATCCTAAAATTGAAGGAAGGAAAGAACATTTGAAATAAAACATTCCCTGCAAAGAGAAAAGGAAGAAAAAGAGGAGGGGGGAGAGGAGGGAGGAGAAGTAGAGGGGGGAGCAGAGATGGGGTGGGGGGAACACAGGGACTCTTGGTAAAAGGGTACTTGGTAAAACCAACATCCCTTGAGTATAAACTATCACGCAGCAACTTTCACTTTTGATTCATTCTTCCTTAATACTTTTCAACTTGGCAGGGTGAGTGACTGTAGGATTATTTTAGAGGTGTTGGCCTGGAAGAGCAAACAACCTGAATTCTGTCCCCAGAACCCACACCCAAATGTGAAAACTGACTCTCAAAGGGTGTTTTCTGACCTCCACATGTGTGAACCGTGGCGCACACACCATACATACACACACAATAATAATAAGGTAAAAAAAAGTGTTTAGAGTTTCTTAATCTGTGACTTCTCATAGTCTTTAATATGCTACCATATATTGTTATTATCTAAGGAGTGATCATATCTGCTATACCCCCAAGTTCTTTCTTACAGAACCTTTGAGGACTATGTATTGAATGAGTAAATCTTGAACACTGATATTCTGGGGCAAGTACTTTGGATATTTGCACTGGGCAGTTTTTGTCAATTTGACACCAATAGAGTTACCTGGCAAGACAGACTCTCCACTGAGGAACTGTTTCCATCAGATATCCTGTGGGTTTGTCTGTGGGAGCATTCTCTTGATTGCTGATTGACATGGGCGGGCCCAGCCCACTGTGGGCAGTGCCACCCCTAGGCAGATGGCTGTCAGTTGTATAAGAAAGCAAGCTAAGCAAGCCAGTAAGCAGTGTTCTTTCCTGGCCTCTGCTCCAGGTTCTTGTGCTGACTTTCCCCGTGATGGATTGTGATCTGGGAGCTGTAGTATGTAAAATAAAGGAAACCTTCTTCCTCCCTAAATTGCCTTTGATAGATGTTACATCACAGCAACAGAAAGCCAACCAAGACAGTATTTCTAATGGTTATTTCTAACAGTACATTTTGAAGAGTCATCATGCCTTCAAGTGAAAAAAAGGAATAAATAAATAATTTGTATGTGTATGCAAATGTGTGCCCATGCATGTCACAGAGTGTCCTCTATTACTCTCTGCCTTATTCTCCTGAGATAGATTTTCTCATTGAACCTGGAGCTTGATGTTCTGTGTTGCCTAGCCTGGCTGGAGGCCCAGAAAGCTCGAGAGATCCTTTTATATCTCCCCACCTTGCCAGATATGGAGTTACAGGAGGACGGCATACCTGGCTTTTTTGGTGGGTGCTGGGGATTCACGCTTGCACAGCGAGTAATCTTACCACTGAACTTTCTCCACAGCTCTAACAAATACATTCTATAATGTGGTTTCAGGCCCTCCAGCAACGGGGAAGTGTTTTGGACAGTCATACTGTCTTACCCAATCCATACCATGTAAATTAAAGTATATTTCTACTGTAAAGATAACTGCGTCTAAACATTTGGCATATCATTTAGATACACATCTGCTTTCATAAAAACGTAATAGGTAAACACATCAGCTTTTACTGCCAGCAATAGTTTTGTTCTTTCCTCGATGGAGAATGTTTTAAAACATTGTTGTCAGTCAAACTGCTTTGATTAAATAGCAATAAGTTGGTTTAATAGTTTCCAACTGTAGTGAACATCCTTGGCTTTTTTTTTTCCAACCCTATATCTGTTCTCCTCCTTCCTAGTAACAGGATTACCAAGATGGTTTTGGAAAAACTACCCATCTCCTCTCTCCTTGACTATCTGATATGGGTGGTTCTTTTAGTCAGTGCTTTCCAAGGAGTGAGAAACAGAATCAACAGAACAGAGGACAGATGGATGGATGGATAGATGGATGGATGGGTGGGGGGGTAGAGAGAAGATAGATGATAGACCTTCAGGAATTAGTTCATATAACTGCAGAATCTTGTATGTCTAGAATCTACAGTGTATGTCAGCCAGATGGAGACCCATGAAAGAGTTGAAGTTCAAATCCAAAGGCAGCTTGTTGGTGGGATTCCCACGTTCTCAAGTGTGGTCAGTCTTTTTCATAAAGCCTTGAGCTTCTTGGATGAGGCCTAGTCACATTGTGAAAGGCTATAATCTTACTAAAAGTCTATGGATTTAAGCATGAGTTTCATCCAAACTGCAGTGTCTCAAAAGCATAGTGTTTGACTAAATATATGGGTACCATAGTCTAGTCAGCATGACAGATAATATTAACCATCACAGTCGACACCAACCCTAGAACCAGGGTAAATATGTGGGGTAGAAACTCCACTTGGCCAAGGAAAGCAATATATCATATTCAGTTGGGTAACCTTGGAGTTATTTATTAGAAACAACTGAGATACAAACTGTTTCTCACTGGCTTTGAAACGGGAATGAACATATTCTGTGAGATGTGCTCTTGGTATGGTTGGTTGTGGAAAAGAGTTCGTTGTTTGACAGAGCTAAAAACAGAGTGCTCACACTGAAAGGAGAGATGGAGCCTGGGGTTCCTCCTGACTCCTGGATGACTTATCCTTAGGATTGAATCGTGGGCTCCCCGCACTGCTTAACCTCAACTTTTGTGTAAACCAAATTCTTACAACTCTAAGGTTCTTTAGGTGGCATTAAAGCTCATGGTCAGTGTAAGAAATCCTTTGTTATCAATAATAATTGCTTACTATTAGTTATTCTGTTTTCAAACTTAAGCAAGATTGCCTTCATAGTCCCTCAGAGACTGATGTGAAGTCCAGGGAGATCTTCTGTCACTAGAGGGCGTCAGAGCTCACACTGACCAAATGATGCATCAAATTTTCTGTCAACCAATGAAAATGTATGTAGGTTCACAGAAAGGGAAAAGGGAGAACTTTAAATTCACAGGTAATCTGCAGTGCTGGTCATGTGGGTATTCTCACCTCCCAAAGACTGTATTTCTCAGACGGTGGAGAGTATGTTTGCAAAATGCTCAGCACGTGGGGAAGCCAGCTCCAAAATACACATTGCCAGTCCCAGGTGGTTTTACAAGTCAAACTACTGACTTGGAGTCACAGACAAGATGAAAAGGAAGATAAATTAGCTGCTTTCTAGTGTGCTTTCCCGAACTACCTCCTGCACAAGCACATTCACATGCCTGAAGGAACAGCACTACCCCCAGCAAAGAGCCCCAGAGCCTAACTGATGAGAGCTGAACGCCTGGCCCCTGAGATGTGGAAGGAACAATTTAATCTTCCAAATACTCCCCCCGTGAAAACTGGCACACCAACATCCCTCTTGACCAATGACATGGAGATGACGATGTGTTGAAGAACATCCAGAAACTGAGGTGCAGCTGGGGAGGGGGCCTGGCAGCACATAGGTGGGAAAAACAGTGATCAGCAGACCCAGACTTCAACACCCAAGTGAGCCTCCTTCCCCCGCCATTTCTGCATGCGGGGCTGCACTGAACACAGAGACCCTGCAGGACTCCAAGCACGACAAGTACACTTATCACCAGGTGCTCAGAACTGACACACAGAAGGAACACGTTTGCAGAAGTGCTGACCTAGTGTGGGCGGGGTTTAGTCTTGAGTAGGCTCCACTTGAGACAGTGTTAGACATGAGGATCTTGCGCCATCTCTACATTGGGAAAGATTGGGTGATGGGCTGTAAGTTACTCAGCATAACTCATCCTACTTCTGGGTAAGTACCTAAAGCATGTGCCCAACTGATAAGCATGTCATCTTTCTATCATCAACAGGACACCTGGCTAAAACAGACATCTGGCCAACTGATGACAAAATTAAGAATTCAACATCACTTTGTTAATTATTATCACAGTGTATTATTTATTTTTTTCTTCTTTTCTTTTAGGTTTACTTATTCTATGTGTATGAGTGTTTTG
>CABHPP010145916.1:14209-53106 GCA_902168425.1 Peromyscus attwateri | reverse complement strand
GAGTGGGATTTTGAAATTTCAAAGCCCACCCCCAGTGACACACCTCCTCCAGTAAGGCCATGCCTTCTAATCCTTCTCAAACAGTTCCATCAACTGTAGCCCAAGCATTCAAATAAATGAGCCCATGAAGGCCATTCTCATTAAAACCACCACAACCTCTAAAAACGAAAAGCTATGCATGTGGGAGGACACTGGACCTGCTGCACAACTCTACTCAGAGCAGTGTGTTGCCCATCTCCATGGAGACTCCAGGGGTGTGAGATACCTGAGATCCCAACAAACAGCAAAGCTTATAGTCAGGCCAGCCCTGTGGGTGCATCAACCTAATCTATTCAGGATAAACTGGAGCCAATGAAACAGGATCCATGATGCCTGGTACAAGCAAGATGGGAAACTGAAAGCTTCACCTCCAAATGACTCCTGCTGACCAGCCAGTGAGCAAGACAGGAAAAGCGAAGAGGCGAGGCTGGATGGACAACTTAGCAGTTAAGAGCCCATACTGCTCTTGTAGAGGGTCCAAGTTGTTCCTAGAACCCCTTTTGGGTGGCTCACAACTGCCTGTAACGTTCGCTCCACAGGGCTCTGACATCTCTGGCCTCTGTGGACAGTTGCTTTCATGTGCATGTACACACATACATTATTAAAAATAAAAAAATGAGAGGGATGAGCATCTCCCAGCCTTTGCTCTTTCCAAGCAGCATGTAGACCAAGAAGACATATGTCTTAGTTAACTTTCTATTGCTGTGATAAAATGGCATAACCACAAGCACCTTGGGTAAGAAGGGACTTATTCCACTTCCACATCACAGTCCATCATCAAAGGACACAAACTCAAGGCAGGAATCTGGAGGCAGGAGCTGATGCAGAAGCCATGGAAGAGTGCGGCTTACTGGCTTGCTCCTCCTGGCTTGTTCAGCAGGCTTCCTGATAGCACTCAGGTCCACCCACCCACAGTGAGCTGGGCCCTTCCACATCAATCATTAAGAGAGTGTGCCACAGGCTTGCCCACAACCCAGTCTGCGGGGAGTATTTTCTCAATTGAAGTTCCCTCCTCTAGGGTGACTCTAGTTTCTATCAAGTCACATAAAAACTAGCCAGCATAAACAGAGGCAGTGAATATAAACTTTTTCCTGCATGACCACTCCAAATGGAGATCATTTTAAGCTGTTCTATTAAGATTGCTTTTTTTATTAATATTATTTACAACTGATTCTCATGTATGTGTTTTTTTCCCTTACTCTTTGATTTTTGATACTTTTCTCTTCCGTAATGGTCAAATTCCTTATTCTCTTAACTTGTGTGTTTCATGTTCCACTTTTCTCATTTCTGCTTTAATATTCTAACTTTTTTTTGCTTTCTATTTTCCATTTTTTCCTCATTAATTTTTTGACTTCTTTATCTATTGTGTGGTATTTTGTTTGTGTTCTGACAAATAAAGCTTGCCTGGAGATCAGAGGGCGGACCTAGCCACTAGTTAACCATAGAGGCCAGGCGGTGGAGGCTCATACCTTTAATCCCAGCACTTGGGAGGCACATGCCTTTGATCCCAGCACTTGGGAGGCTCATGCCTTTGATCCCAGCACTTGGGTGGCTATGGTGGCGCACAGAGGCTTCCTAGTGAGACCTTACTCAGGGTCAGAGAATCTGAGCTTGCTTTACCCAGCAGGGCTGCATAATGGGATGATTTGGGCACAGGCATGTTTACCAGGTGTTTGGAAGGATCTACACTTGGCTGTGCATTGTGCTTTGATCTTGCCAGGGGGAGGTCTTTTGGCTCTCCCCTTGGCATATTATAAAAAGAAAAGCCCTTTTGAATAAAGCTCTGGGCAGCTGGGTATTGACTCAAGGTCCTCCTGAAGCTATCCTGTGTCTCTGTCTTTCTTATCTTTTTCTATCTTTCTACCTAATATTTCCTCATTCCTCTCTCCCTATCCAAGAACCCTTTGAAAGCTGGGAGCAAGTTGGAGAGCTGGACAACAGTGGACTCCCAGAGGAGGCTCATACCTTTGATCCCAGCACTTGGGAGGCTCACACCTTTAATTTCAGCACAATTGGGAGGTGGAGAAAGGAATATAAGGCGGGTGGACACAGGATCAGAGGATTCGTAGAGGTAAGAAGTCTCTAGTGGCTGCTGCTCTGTTTCTCTGATCTTTCAGTTTTTACCCCGATATCTGACTCCAGGTTTTTATTGCTACGACTAATTAGGATCACACTTCACTTATCCTTTACAACTTTTAGTTTATAATGTTTCTGCCTCAACCATACCTGCTGTGTTGTTAGAGCTGTGGCTAGCATAGTAGGCATGTGGTTTTAACTTCTCTGTCAGGTCCACTCCTGTTTGTTACTGCCTTTCCCATTCCTATACAGTGCTGGGGGTGTGTAGATGCTCAGCTACTAATCTTCTGTCCTGCTTCACTGAGAGTCGAGGACCTTGATAAATACACAACCTATGCCAACTTGAACTTCAGTGAATACCTGAAACTCAAAGAGTAAGACCCTCAGTTGGTGACCAGGTAAGCATAGCTATCTAAGGTGAAACACTGGGATCTTAGACCATGAACTTACTAAATCAGATCAACAAACCTTGATAGGCATCATAAACTCACAGAAAACTATGAGACTGTATCAACTTGGCAACATGAAAAAAAAAAAAAAACCCACAAGAATTCTTACAGTGACTAGTTTGGAGACTCCAAATGTGTCTAAAAAGAAAAAGCAGTGACCATTGGTTTGTGATGAATGTGACCCAAGGGGTGGGGGTGACTCTCACTCACTGGGCAACCCTGGTGTCACATCCACAGATGCAGAGAGATGCTATCTGCAAGGGACCAATAAGTAATAGCAAAGATGAGGTGCCAACCTACATGGCAGGACCAGGAGCCTGAAGGCAGACAATTCAGAACACCTAGACAAGGCAAAGTAAGAGAGAGAAGCACCGGGGGAACATTGATGAGGCTAGGTATGCCCTGGCAGGGAATGAGAAGCAACAATTAGACGGCCATTGGTACCTTCCTGATGACTCCATCAATGCCACCACACGTACGTAGGTAACGGCAGGTAGGAAGTAATCTCTTATACCTTGGATACCAACGAACAAGGAGAGTTTGCCAAACATATCTGCCTGGAGATGGTTCTCATCAAACCTTTTATTTAGAAGTAGCACACAGTTAAATTGGCAAAATAGATGGTACCCTCTACTACCACAGGGAGATTGGCTCTTGTGTGTTTAAATTTTGAAGAGGAAAAAAAAAAAGAAGAAGAAGAAGAATGTGACTTTCCCAGATTTTAGCATAAAAGATAGAGAATTTGAAATATAAAATGCCCAAGTCCGTGGCAATACAATTGTTAAGTGGGCAAAGGCACTTGCTGCCAAGCTTGACAATCTGAGTTCAGTCCCCTGGATTGCACGGTAGAAAGGCAGAGAACCGACTATTGCAGATTGTCCTCTGATCTCCATAGGCATGCTCTGGCATGTGCACTCTACACATACACACACACACACACACACACACACACACACACACACACACGTAAAAAGTGAAACATACCTACCTGTGCCCGATTCTAAACTTTTAAAAAATATTGACACTTTAAAGATAAATTTTATAAAATTAATCTTTTGTTTTGTTTTGTTTGTTTTCCAAGGCAGGGTTTCTCTGTGTAGCCTTGGCTGTCCTGGAACTCACTCTGTAGTCCAGGCTGGCCTCAAACTCTCAGAGATCCACCTGGCTCTGCCTCCCAAGTGCTGGGATTAAAGGCGTGGGCCAGCACTACCCAAATTAACTTATTAAAAAAAAAAACTCAGCAGATTATACCTTCCCATAAAAAGCAAGGTCACAACACACACACACACACACACACACACACACACACACACACACACACAAAATCCCAGCACTAGAGAGGCAGAGGTAGGTGGATCTCTCAGTTCAAGGCCAGCTTGGTATACAGAGCCCAGGACAGCCAGGGCTATACAGAGAAACACTGTCTTAAAAAACAAAAATTAAAAAGTACATAAATAAAAAGAGTGAAATTATAGCTATATTAGCAAGCATGTATGCTTATAACATATGGGAAATAAAAATCTAATAAGGAATCCACAGATCTGTGAGCTGTGTGATAGGGCCACAGAGGTTCATAACCACCCTGACATCTTTTGTATCTTAGTGTATAAATCTAATTGGTGAGAAGAAAGGAAAGGACATTGAGAATTTCAGTTTTGTTTTTCATTTCATTTTTTGGAGGGAAGGGATGGGTACAAGTACCCCTCAGTGTGCTTGTGAAGGTCAGAGGACAACTGGAATGATTCAGCTCTCTCTTTCTACTGTGTGGTCCCAGGAATCAAATTCAGGTTATCAAGCTTGGCAGGCAGCAACAACCACCCCCTGCTGAGCCCTCTCACCAGCCCAGTTTTTCAGATTCTTAAAAGAGGAAGAAGCCACACAAGGATCAAGATTCACTCTAGAAGAAAACTACCACCTTTGCAATCATTGGAAATGATGGCTAGGTTGGATTGGAGTTCCAGGCAAGCATAAACTGAAACACAAATACAGAATCTGAACCCGCCAGCACTCAGACACAGTAAAGATTGTTTCTAGACCACCAATGACCCTAATTAGGCCTCTTCTCTCCCTCCCTCCCTCCAGGACCCAGCCTTTGTGAGGAAGGGGTTTGATGAGTTTTAAGAATATCAGAGCCTAGTAGCTCACAGCAGCTGGCGCCAATCCAGGCATCCTGTTGGATGGTTATAGGCTGTGTATTTCATTTTTACAGTCCAAATGGCTTCTCAATAATTTATCATCTGTGTGTGATGGAACAATAAAATGTGAGTATAAGTCTCTGCTTTCCGGGATGGAGGAAAGGACTCTGGAAGGATGGGTGGGAAACAATCTTATGACTTCATAAATCAAACACTGTACCCGATTCTTGGACTCAATGGCCTCCCAAGTATGGAACTGAAACAGATATGGGAAGGGGGTCACAGAACCGAGTGTACCCAACTAGCCTATCACGGGGCATCTTCCTGGGACAGCCTTGGGTAACAGTCTCCTACGATACATTTTCTCTGTTGCTATTTCCTGCTAACTGGACCTAGATCACTTTAATGCTAGGTTTGAGCCCCCATCCAAGGAAGAGTTCTACAAGACAGAAAATGAAGCCATAGGTTCCAGGAGGAGAATGAGACATGCGTTAGTAAGAGATTAAGAAACAACACTCAAATGCATGTAATAATGTAAAAGATTGAAGAGACATGCAGCTTACTGTTGAAAGGATAAATGTCTGCCATTGTATGCTCCTGAGGATATCTGAATTCTAAAGAGGCTTGTGTTTTCTTATTCGTTTTTGGTGGCTTTAAGCAGTGGCTCTCAACCTTCCTAATGCTGTGATCCTTTAATACAGTTCCCCATAAACCGGAGGTGGTGACACATGCCTTTAATCCCAGCACTTGGGAGGCAAAGGCAGGTAGATCTCCGAGTTCGACATCAGCCTCGTTTACAGAGTTCCAGGACAGCCTTTTATTCTCCTGCTATCTGAGGAGGAGATAGGAATACTATCCAAGTACTCAACGAACCCAAAACATCTTTATTAACTATTTCTTTGTAATTCTTCCTGCTCCTACAAGTTGGGCCTCACTTAGGACAGACGTACTCAGATTTCTGAACATTTGTAAACACATAATGAGGTATCTTGTAGATACACATGTCTGAATATAAAATTTGCTTCTGACACACCTTATATCTAGACTGAAGGTATGTTTTATGTTTTTAGTGTGGCTTTTCTGACTGTCAATTCCAATTCCCAGTCTGGGGAGGAATCGGCAAGAGATGAACTGATACACCTTGCTATGTAAGGTCTTAAGGCAGTGGTTCTCACCCTTCCTAATGCTGTGACCCTTTAGTATAGTTCCTCATGCTGTGGTGACCCCCCCACCGTGAAGTTATTCTTGTTGCTACTTCATAACTGTTTTTACTACTGTTATGAATTATAATGTAAATATCTGTGTTTTCTGATGGTCTTAGGCAACTCCTATAAAAGAGTCTGTCAACCCCAAAGGGGTCATGACCCACAGGTTGGGAATCACAACCCTAAGGCATGCCAAGTGACTCAGCAATGAAGCTCCAGATGCTGCAACATGTCAAAAAGAAGACGATTTAACCAACACATTATTTTGAACATGTTTAGGAGACACAAGCAAATCTCCCCCCACCCCCTCACCCCTGCCTTTCCTAAGTATAATGGTAGGCCGCCAAACAACAGGCAAAGAGAAGTTTGTGCTTATATAAGTTTTTAGCTGTGGGTTGTCCCTGTTGCTATGATAAAATACTGATCAAAACCAGTGTGGGGATAAAGGGTTTATTTACCTTATAGTCCCATGTCATCATCCATCACTGAAGGAAGATCTCATGACTCAAGCAAGAACCTGGAGGTAGGAACTGGACCAGAGACCACAGAGGAACAGAAGAACATTGTTCACTGGCTTGCTCCACCTATTTTCTTTACAACCAGGAACACCTGTCCAGAGGTGGTATCACCCACATGGGCTGGGCCCTCCCACGACAGTCACTAATCAAGACGGTGCTCCACAAAACTTGTGTTCAAGGCCATCTGATTGGAGGCATTTTCTCAAGTGAGGTCCCTTCTTTCCAAATGACCCTGGTGATGGACCAGCCACCACTTTTATGACCCAGGGTACTCTTGAGTGGGAGAAGTGAGAAGTATTAGCTAGAAAGAGATACCTAGACAACAAGAGGAAAGACAGAAACACAGGATAGCCTCAGGAGGGCCTGGGTCTCAACCCACCAGCCCTAAACTTTATTCCAAATGGTTTTTATAACAATGCCAAGGGGAGAAGCAAAGGACCTCCCCCTTGCTCAATACAGCCAAGTGTAGACCCTTCCAAACACCTGCACTCAGGCCCGTGGTCCAATCACCCTCTTTATGCAGACCTGCTGGGAAAAGCCACCAGGAAACCCAGATGGGCTCCAACAGACCCTAGCTTGCACCAAGTTGATAAAACACTAGCTAGCACAGAAGTAAACAAGATGAAACACAGACACACAAACACACAAGATATACTAGAAAAATCACTATTCTGCAACCTGTGTAAGAGGGTTGATCTGGTGTTGAATATGAGCAGGCAAAGTATTTTTAAAAAAGACTCGATAATTATATCTCCCCATATATGCAGTACCACATAAGAAGCAGATCTGTCATAAACTAACATGTTTAAAGAAAATATAAAGAAAAAATGAAGACAATAAATGATACTTCAGGGATCCAGTCAACAAAGTCCAGTTTCTGAGAAATGTAACGGGATGAATATGCCACTTTAAAAACATTATAGTGCCAGGTGCAGTGATGAACACCTGTCACCCCAGCATTTGGGGGGCTGAGGGAGGAGGATTGCAAGTCGAAGCCAGTGTGGGCTACATTGCAAGAAGAACAAATCAACTAATGTAAAGTAGCTATGGGATCTGCCTCCAAGCATCCAAGTGCATTGGGGTTGAAAGTACAGGTTTTATACAGAGCTTGACAGACATGGGTTCTATGGCTGCTGTCTGTCTTGCACTGGAGAGATGAAGATGACCTCTTTAACTTTACCCATAAAACATTGTAACCTGAGTGCAATGTGTCATGAATGGCTGGTTCGACTCTAAGGATTGAAACTGCAAGGAAACAGTCATTGCCTACTCGTATAGGACAAAAGTGATTGTTTTTTTTTGTTGTTGTTGTTGTTATTTTTGTTTTTACCTTATTACAAAATGTGGGCTAAATGACCAACTACTTATTAGTCTAATGACAATGTTAAATGTAACCTGTTCTAAGACACTAATAGTGGCCACATTGTCAACTCAGCACCTATTGAGCCCAAGATTTGGGTGCAGGTCATCAAAAAGCTGGGTAAGATGTGACTCCTACCTGTGTACCTTTGTATTTTGACAGCAGACATCATGTCTATGTCTTAACCCCCAGGAAGACCAGCAAATGCTATATCAGAGCCACTGACGGTCTTGGGGGACAAGCTTCCATAAGGGCAGCCATCTCATGTTTCTCCTTTCCCACACACCCCGAGTTGGGAGAGCTTCCGGAGCAATGCTGGATCCCTTCAGAAGCACAAATGTTTGCAGACCCTGGCCACTATTCCCTGCCTCTCTCTTAGTCTTCGTTTTGCCATCTGCAAGGTTTCCTTTCTCTCCGTACACCAAGAGCCTACGGCATGTCTCTCTGCATGATGGGAACCCATGCAGAGAGGTTGACAAGGCGTCACGTTCAGAGAACGGACACAACACAAGCCAACGTGGGATGTTATTGCCAACTGCTCTTCTGCAGCCTGAAATTCCATACTTACAGAAAGCCATGGGAACTGACTCATTCTTTTTGAAAACTTTTACTTTTAGAATGACTATTCCTAGTGGTAATTTTTCCAACAATACTCCAGTACTTGGGTCCAACTTTTTACTGAAGACATAAGAAATTCTTAATATTAGTATTTTATTTATTATATTTATTATTAATTATTATACAGAAAATTTAAAAAGCAGAATGGTAGCCCTGGCTTCATCAAACCATGATGGGCAGCCACCATACTCAGCAGGAAACATTCACACCACTAACTATGCAAAATTCTTTCCACCATTTAGTTTATACAAGAACTACAACAGAAGAGAAGCCCCTGTATTGAATTCTGCGGTCCCCGAGTGTCAACAGGCCACTTGGATGTCAGCAGCATTAGCAGCTTTTGTTAGTAAAATCTAGTTCAGGGTCAGTGAGACGGTTCAAAATGTTAAAGGCGACTGCCACAGAAGCCTGGTGACCCAAGTACAGTCCCCAGAACCAATATAAAAGCAACAGGAGAAAACAAACCATATAAGCTTGTCCCCTGACCTCCACACATACACTGTGGTATGCAGAGATCCACAAACGCGACAATCATCAACATTTTTATAATGAAGGAAGAAAACAGTGTAGGGCGGGTAGGCAAGAAGACAACACTTTAAAATTTTTTATTTGTTATTATTATGTATGTTGAGGAGGGGCTACTACCTCTGTTATCACCCAGCTATGCCTTGCCTGGGGTGGGGGTGGCTGTCCCTCCCTATCTGATCTGTGTGCAAAGCTACACAAAGTTACACCTTGTATATGAACTATCACTTTTACAACTTTCAGCACCTTTAAAATGAATTCTTTGCAAATGACTGGTTTCCCCTCACCTAAAAGCTAAGGGCATACCAGATAGTCCCGAAGCCTGTAACAGAGTCTCCCCACTTTGCTATACGTGGCCTATGAGCGGTTTCCGCCAAAGCACGCGCTCAATGCCCTGCCTTACCCGTTCCTTTGTCATGTAACTAATAAAACTGATGCCTGCCAACACTTGTAAGCCCAGCCACCATGGTGACTAGAGCGGTCAGCAAAGCTGCGGAGCCTAACAAAGCCCCAAGCCCGGGCGGGAGGGGGGGGACAGGGGACAGAGCCATCTCAGCATCCCTGCAGCCTCCGCTGCTGAGCCACCCATTCACAGATGTGGCTGAGGCACCCAACCACCACAGGAAAGGCATTTCAAGCCTGAAGCCACTCTACAAAATCCGTCGGGGCACCTCACGCACCTGCCCACGGACAGCAGCATAGGGACACGTGAAAGCATGGCAAGGCAAGGTCACGTGACCTGTGGATTTCCGTGTACGTTGTCAAAGGCATCAGACATGCCAGGAGTGACATGACTCGGGGCTAGCCTGAGTGCCCCTTTGGTCTTTGTCATGTGGGCACGGAGAAAGAGCAGGCCTTATTCTTAGGATTTCTCTCAGGTAGACGATGACGAGCTTGGGGCAGTTCATGCACAGCCTGAGTCCTGGGAGGAAGCCCAATTAACATCGAAGAAAGGCCAACCAAAAAAGCAGTGCAGAGACATGCGGAGAGTTCCTCAACATTCTAGTTTGAGAATTTAGAATGCTATGCCTCCTAGACACATAAGGGATACGTAATATACTCCAAATTTGTTTGTTTTTTATAAACAGGTGTTTGGCTAATAGGCACAGTTGGTTTGTCTGGGGCCCACTGGCTCGCCCTCTTCCTGGTGCGTCAGCATCCCTCCCCAGTTGTCCAGCACTGTCTCCCCAGGGCAGCTTGAACTGTAACATCAGCAACGCTGCCCAAACCATTTCTCATCTCAGAGGTACTAAAAGGGGCCACAGCTATTCTTCTACTTACCCTTCCAAATAGGATTCTGGTTTCACGTTACAGTAACAAAGACACAAGTTTGATACTTTACCCTGTTTAAAGGAGGGTGTGCTTGACAGAAATCAAACTCGTAACCAAACGGGAACTGAAAAATCGCTGGAAGAAGCCACATCAGTGTTAAAGGTCCAACAAGGCCAGATGACTACATTTTGAGATTATGGGAAGTTAAAATGCTACAGACTAAAGCCAAATGATGGAAACTGGGGATGGTGGTGGCAGAGGCAGGTGGACCTCTGTGAGTTCAAAGCCAACCTGGTCTACAAATCGAGCTCTATAACAGCCAGAGCTGTTATACAGAGAAACCCTGTTTTGGGGGGGAAAAAAAACTAAACAAACACACAAAAAGCAAATGATCCTGGGCTATTTTTAATACCTCTGAAAGCTACACATTGCACACCTTGTATATGAACTATCACCTTTATAACTTTCAGCACCTTTAAAATGAATTCTTTGCAAATGACTGGTTTCCCCTCACCTAAAAGCTAAGGGCATACCAGATAGTCCTGAAGCCTATAACAGAGTTCCCCCACTTTGCTATATGTGGCCTATGTGTGGTTCCCACCAAAGGATGTGCTCAATGCCCTGCCTTACCCATTCCTTTGTCGTGTAACTAATAAAATGTCACACGACTGACTGGATGGTCAAACATGGCATCTGGGGACCCGAACCTGCATACCAGGGCCACAGTCTCTCACACAGGGCTCCAGCATACACTATCTCTATTCCCTTTGAGATACCAGCCATTTTCCTGTCAACACAGAAAACGGAAGGGCAAACCATAGCAATTTCCACTCAGAGGTTTCAAGAAGGTAAGGAATTAACATTTATGATTAATATCATCCCCAAATAACCCATTTGGATGTTTGAGTATTTAGAAATCTTGTAATTCTGAGATACATGAGTTGAAGCTTGATACACTCCAGATTCAGGGGTTGGTTCTTTGTAATCAAGGGTTACAGCAAATGAAACCTCCTTTGTTCCAAGACACTTGACCATCCCTTGAGCCCCTTATCCAAGCTGTACAGCTATATTTAGGCAAGAACAGGCTGAGGTTGAGCTGCATAGCCCTGGCTGTGGATTCGAGAACAATCTTTCATTTTGAGAGTCTGCCAAGAGTGAGGAGAGGCCCTGGGCTAGACTTCAGACAAAGATGACTGACACATTAAACAGTTGTGGTCAGGATGTGGAGACAGAAGGCCCCAAAATAGATCGGATACAGACCTGATAGACTGTTTTTAACTCCTTGTTCATGTATAAAACACATGCATGTCTTACTAATGGTCACAGGATGGTGGCACACACTGTTCTTAAGTTCTTAGGTTTAGACTCTTCAGCTGGAAGTTTTTAATCCCTAAGTACAGATGCATTAGCAATAACACCACACCTTGGAGTTATCTGAACTTATTTCTAGTCCAAATCACTCTAAAACGTAGGCTATCAACAGGTGGTGTGGGTGAGCTGCTTGGCAAATTCCTCCACTCGACAAACTGAGCACCTGTGAGGCAGCTGGCATTAGGAGGCGAATGTAGCCACGTCCGATGGTTGGCCTCTGGGAAGACCCATTTCCAGAAGTGGATTAAGAAATGACTAGTGCATAGAATACGTATAGCTAACTAATTAAACAAATAAATGGAACAGAAAATGGCATTAAGTCCCAGAGGACACATCAAAGGACCGGAAGTGGAGCGTGATCTAGCAGAGGAAGTTGAGAGAACAAGATGGGGCTCCACACTCTTAGACATCTGTCACCCCCTGCAGAGTCCACCTCCTTTTCTCCTCTCCCATGTCCTCTAGCCACTAACCATCCAGAGCATCGCACACACCTACCATACACACACACCCCAGGTGCATTTTCTCAACACTTCCCATTACAAGAGAGATTCGGGGACTGGAATCCAAGCTTGACACGTCCCCCAAGTCACCTGTCCATCTCTAATACCTCAGCAAGCAAAGTGCTGAACTAACAGCTGTTGAAAGAATGAACAGCTGGCTAAATGCAGAGAGAGAGAAGCTTTGAGGAAAAGATCTGCAATAACAGTTTCCCAGGTAGCTCTCTGTCACATGATTATGTCTCAAGATCGCGAGTTCTCAGCTATCATTCCATCGCCATGCCCGCCCGCCTGCCACATGCTCCCCATGATGATGCTCATGGACTCAAACCCAACTGCAAGTCCCAAACAAACTTTCTTCTCTAAGTTGCCTCAGCCATTGGTGTCTTATCACAATGATAAAAAAGTAATTAAGACAGACATCTTAATAATTTTCATTTTGACAAAGCTTCAAGTGTAATCAACTCCAACAGGGGAAGGTCCAAAATATCAGAGAACCATGTGGGCTCTGAGGAGGCATACAGGACGTTTTCTTAGTGAGGCCCATGTGGGGGCAATTCCACCTGAATGAGGAGCAAATGAGTAACAGGTTGCTAAGGACCATCTGGTCAGCAAAGAGGAATTGCAACTCAAGCCCATCCTTTTCATTACCCTGAGTTCTTGTTCAAAATCGGAGTCATCCAGACCTCTTCAGTTCTTACCTAAGTATTCAGGACTGCAAGATCTATGTGCTCAGTTGGACTTTTCTGTTGGTTTTTGTTTGTTTGTTTGTTTGTTTTGTTTTGTTTTTCAAGACAGGGTTTCTCTCTGTAGCTTTTGGAGCCTGTCCTGGAACTCACTTTGTAGACCAGGCTGGCCTCAAACTCAGAGATCCACCTGCCTCCCGAGTGCTGGGATTAAAGGTGTGTGCCACCACCGCCCAGCCTTCTGTTGGTTTTTACCTATTTTTTCCCCTTAACTAAATTTGTTCTTTGACATCTCTACACCTGTGCTGACCACTCTCCCTCCAAACTGCCTCCAAAAGACCCCTATCCATGCTCCCTCTTCTCCACAAATCTATCATGTTCATGTCTATTCATTGTATTTTCTGACTCACTGATATCCATCAATCTGGATATAAACCCTCTGGGTGATCATAGGTTTAGAGCTCTCCACTGGACCCGATAGGCTCCTCTGAGAGCTTACAACTAGAGACAATGATTCCCTTCCCCCAGAATTCATATAAATTTTATATAATTTTAAATTATATATATCTTAAAAATAAAATTTATTTATATAGATACATTCTGTTGTATATATCCTGAGATATATACACACAATATATAAAGTAATAGTTCAGGGAGTAAAGCACTCATGAAAGGACCAGTCCTGTTAACCCGACTTTTGAAAAATGGTTTCCCAGGTGCTCGTGTGCAAAGCCAAGAGCCACAGAGAAGAGAACAGTCGCATCTTTCTTTGAGTATATCTAATTTTGTAAACATAGGAACAAAAGATATCTGAGATAACATACCCACATACCGATGGTTTTTTGTCTTACGTTTTCGAATGCACTTTATTTCTCCAGCACACTGTAGTCTAATGTGCACGCGCAGCCATGCTCTCACGCGCACACAGCACTTTCCTTGGCATGAACTCTGCATTCGTTTTGAAACAGTTCAGCTTCACACCAGCTGGCGCGATGACTGTCGTCTCCATTCCCATGCAGTGCATCTGCCAACGGGGAACCAGTCGCATTCTGTTCCAGTTTATATGGCTGCACCTGTCCAGAGAGCAGTCCAGAAGGGGGCCCAGCCAGCTGATCCAGCCCACTGCACAGCAGCGTGCAGGGAAATCTGGTGTGTGTTTCTTGTGGCTCTGCCTGGCCGTGGCTTATTAAGTGCTTAGAACCTGGAGGCAATTTTTTTGTGTGTGTTTTTATTTTTTTTATTTTTATTTTATTTTATTTTATTATTTATTTATTTATTTATTTATTTATTGGTTTTTCGAGACAGGGTTTCTCTGTGTAGCTTTGCTCCTTTCCTGGAGCTCACTTGGTAGCCCAGGCTGGCCTCGAACTCACAGAGATCCGCCTGCCTCTGCCTCGCGAGTGCTGGGATTAAAGGCGTGCGCCACCACCGCCCGGCTGTGTGTGTTTTCAGCCACAAGAAGTTGCACGATGCTGAAGACAGCAGTCATAACTGCTGCTTTGCGTTCGATGTAAATTAGGCCAATGCTTTATTTTATTTAATTATTTTTGTCTGTGCTGGGATGGAACTCAGCTGCTTCCTTGTGCCAGGAACATGCCCCCCATCACTTTGCCCAGTCCTGGTTTGGAGCACATTCGCTGCAGGTACCCTTGCAAAGACACCTATTAGTGCTTGTTTCTGTTCAATGGGATTACAAATGATTTTTCAATTTTTTTTCTATTTTTCTCTCTTCCTAAATGTATCAGGGCAGCATGGTCATTATAGTCCTAAAACCTATTTAACTCTTGAGCCTTTGGAAAGATACAATTACCCGCTAATCTCCTAAAGAGGGCACAGCTGGAAAAGATACTTTGGAAAGAAAGCAGTACACGGGGCTGGAGAGATGGCTTAACGGTTAAGAGCACTGGCTGCTCTTCCAGAAGTCCTGAGTTCAATCCCCAGCAACCACATGGTGGCTTACAACCACCTGCAATGAGATCTGGCACCCTCTTCTGGTGTGCAGGCATACATGTAGACGGAACACTGTATGTGTAATAAATAAATTATATTAAAAAAAAAAAAAGCAGAACTCGGCAAATGGATAAAAGTAGCAGCTTTTCCCAGTTAACTCAAAGGCACCTGCTTCCAGAGCTCCTTTACGGCTGGGAGTGAATGGGTGCCATGTGCACACCCTGACGCAACCCAACTGATCCTTGAGGTCAAACTTTTAGACCAACTTCCAGCTTAGTATCTCCAGGTGGATGTTGCAAAGCTAACACACCCCAAGCTGAAATCTTCGGAATCTCCACGCACCTGTATCACCTCTCCCCGCCCCCCCTTACCCCCCACCCCCAGCTTCCTCTTCTCTTTCTAAGCAGGATCCTATCATTTACCTATTTTAACGCAAGCAATATTAGGTCCAGCCTATATTGCTTGCTCCCAGGGTCCGCGGAAGAGTCTACCAACCAGCTGAGGATTCTAATCTGAGGAATATTCAATGAATCTAAGCACACTGAGTTCTTTAGTCCATTCACTTTATTCTTCTATGGCGATTCTATCTGCACAGTTTCTTTTCTGCTCTCTTACTTAGTTCCTCTCAGTCCCTCCTGCTCTCAGTCCCTCCTGTTCTCAGTCCCTTCTGCTGTTCTCTCATCATTCTATCTAGTTCTTTCCATCTCAGTCGTCCTCATCCTTGTTCTTCTCCATCAAGTCTCTCCTCTGTGCTCTCAGAGAACCAGTATATATACCCACACAGTAATTCTTTGGTAAAGCAATGTGAGGTTTGAAGTTTTCAGGGTCTCAGAGAGAGAGAGGTGATAAGGACCCACACATAAAGCAATTAATTGTCAGCTTCCAATTACATCCCAAAAGGGGAGTGACTAAAGGGGAGTTCTCTGGTAGGGTCAACTAAAGGCTAAGATCAATTAGGGAATTTATGTGCTCAAACTATAATCTAGAAATGGCTAGATAGAACGTTAGTGGTCAACAAGTCACAAGAAAGCAAACTGTCTTTGGCACCACATTTCCCACTCATCCCGGCTACAGCTGCTTTCTGATAGGGAGGGGGGCATATGTTAGGTGGCTAAGCAACCTATGTCAGAGCGTGTAGTATTTGGTTAATAAAAGCACTTTCACTCAGAGTAATTGCTGAGGAGAAAATCTAGGAATAGCACCTGGCTGAGGAGGAGTTAAAACTTAATTTGCACAAGAAAGAAGCTTGGCACCTATCACCTGTTTGGCCTTGAAGGCAATCTCCTGGGGTCAGTGGGAAGTAACTGCCTTAACTCAGTAACTAGCAAATGGCTAAAACATCATCCCAGGAATGTGAGCAGTAAATCTCTGAAGTTAGGGTCTTGTGTAAATAACCCGGGGTGAAGGTAAGGGGTTGAGGATTTAATTGTTAGTGGTTCTTTTCTCCATCTGTGAGTGAGATGAGCTAGTGTTTATCTATGTGCAGTTTTGTCCTTGGGAAAAGGTATCTTTGCTGAAATACTTTTGTCTGGAGAATGGCCCTAGCCAGATGTATGTTAATGAAAAATAAACACAGCTGGGGACAGTCATCCAATTACCCCAAATGTACAGGGAAAGTTGTGCCCAAGATTGAGATGCAATCATGAGATTACATGTACACTAACATGGAGATGCACGGTAAATGGGGAGACTCATATCTGTTATTGCACAAGAAGTTTACAACAAGAGACAGCCAGTTCATTCAAAAGGCAGTAATCCCATAACACCTTGTGTGATGGTTTCCTCTAACAGAACCCTTAGTTCTGATAGGTTGACCTTCTGAACACTAGTTGTCACTGCTGTATACTCTCATGGACTTTCACTGCCAGCGGCTCTCAATACTATTTGCCTGGCCAATCATTTGAAAAGCACCCACAAACAATCCACATCCACATTGCCAACAGGTCCACTTTTGTCTGTCTTAAAACAATTTGAGTATTCCAGCCAGCTCTTGAACACAGTCCGTGGCTACTCACCTCATTCTGTTTTGAGCAGCCAGAACAGAGATTGGATAACTTACAAATAGGAATTTTTTTCTGATAGCTGTGGATGTGGAGAGTCCAAGAGCAAGACACTGGCATCTGGTGTCCCTGTGCTACATGCTACATCCCTACGTGAAGGAAGACAGAAGGAACAGAAAAAACCTCTCTCCTTCAAGCCTTTTCCTAAGGGCACTTGCTCCTATTCACATTGCAAACTACCTCACAGACCACACCTCCGAAATGGCTATTGACAGCCCCTGAATGTGGGGGCGGTGTACTCCAATGGCAGCAATGGCCTTACAAACACAAACGTAAGAGTTACAGTGAAATCAAATCTCACACGGCCCACGCCTTCAATGATGACAATGAATGAGGGTTAAACACCAAACTGAGCTCCTGCAGACTCAACAAAGCCCTGAGCACACATACACAGGAAAGACACAATCATAGGTGGTGCAGGGAAGTAAAGATGAGCGCGATCACTGAGAACTCAGACACATGGAAGGGAGATCGCTCAGGATGCAGACCTGTGCCATCCTCAGAAAGAGGCACTGACAAGGAGAGCTCAGACGCTGAGGACATTCTGACCTGGAAGCTCATGGTCTGAGACAGAAGTCAGAAGTGACAGTCTCAGAGACCCCACTGCTGGGCGGCAGGGTGGTATGGAGGTACCACAGACTCTCGGGTGTGTTCCATGGCGGGAAAAGAGGGGAACATTAAGGATACTATGAAAAACACAAGTATCTCAAGGGACCAAACCTTCCCTTTCCTCCATATTTCCACAAGCTCATCCATTAGACAGCTGTGTTTTATGAATTAGTGTGACCTAAGCTCTCTTGAACTAGGAACCTGAATTAGTCGGTGTTCTCTAGAGGAACAGAATTTATAGAATAAATCTCTCTGTGGATATTAGAAAGGGGATTTATTAGAGTGACTTACAGGCTGTGGTCCAGGTAGTCCAGCGATGGCTGACTGTGAACCGAAGGTCCAAGAATCCGGTAGTTGTTCAGTCCATGAGGCTGGATGCTCAGCTGGTCTTCCGTATTTGCTGAAATCCCAGAGAAGTAGGCTCCAATGCCTGCCAGTGAAGGAATGGACTTGCTAGCCAGGCAGCCTGCCAGTGAAGGAATGGACTTGCTAGCTGAGCAAGCAGGTAAAGAGCAAAATCTTCCTTCTTTGTTTTGTTTTGCTTTTTCAAGACAGGGTTTCTGTGTGTAGCCCTGGCACTCACAGACCAGGCTGGTCTTGCACTCAGGATCCACCTGCCTCTGTCTTAGAAGTGCTGGAATTAAAGGCACGTGCTACCCAATAAAGCGTCCTTCTTCCACATCCTTATAAAGGCTCCCAGCAGAAGGCGTGGCCCAGATTAAAATCGGGTCTTCCCACCTCAAAAGATCTGGGTTAAAGGTGTGTCTTCCCACCTCAAAGATCCAGATTAGAAGTGGATCGTCCCGCTTCCAATTAAGCAAAACATCCCTCGCATGTGTGACCCATTAGAGAGTTTTAGTTAATTCCAGGTGTAGTCAAGTTGACAACCAAGAATAGCCACCACAGAACCCTAGCAGCAAACTTGGAGGAATGTAAGCAGATGGCTTCTGTACCGAAGCTGTTAGCAACCTGTGGGTCTCACCCTTTCTCAGGGGTCACCTAAGAGCATCAGAAAACACAGATGTTTACATTACAATTCATAACAGTAGCAAAATTACAGTTGCAAAATAATTCTGAGAGCTAGCTCCCTGGCCATCAAGCCTGGTCAAAATGGCAATTTCTGGTTCAATGAAAGACCCTGCCTCCAGGCAATAGACAGAGTGCTTGGTATAGAGAAAAACACCTGATGTTTATGCTAAATCTCAAACCCTGGACAAATGACTGAGGTGCCTATTTAACGTATCAAAGCAGACCTGGCTGCCAGGTTCTCCCAGCATCCCTCAGTGCCTACCTATAACAGGGTATGAATCTCAGCACGCCCCACCCTCTACCCTGAACTGTCCAGCCCAAGGGCTGGGCTGACCTTCCCCAAGTTCCCTACATGATCCAGACATTCTGGTTACCCACCCTCTTGTACCTTTTGGCCTCCTGGCTGCTGCACCTGGTGCCCTCTCTCTTCTCTCCCTTCCCCTCCCTCCATCCCCACGTGGCCCAGCTCAGCCTGGTCATATCCATATATCTACAATAAACTTTCTCCTCCACCATACGAAGAAGTAGTCATGTCCTTTTTTTTTTTTTTTTTTTTTCCATTTAGTCTAGCTTTAGCCTCTTCATGCATGCACACGGACCTGGGTACACTCATACTTAGGGGTTTGCACCAAATACAACAGCACACCACACACACACACACACACACACACACACACACACACACACACACCCCACACAAATTGCATCCTGCATGGCTTTAGATTTGACCTAACTGCGGTGAGGAGGGAATAAAGAAAGGACAGACACACAGACACATATATAAAGAATCTGAGATTTGATGAGCCACGTTCACTCCCGTGGAACAGCACCAGCCAGGCAAAACCCAGAAGCTCAGCACATTTATTGTGTATAGCACTGGGAGGAAGAGTTAGCTGGTGGTGGTAGGGGGTCCCGGCAGGGGACCAGTCTCAGGATGCAGTCACCTGGGAGGAGTGTGCTACAATCTACTCTTTCTCTACACTGCTGCCTGGACCAGAAGAAGGCTTTGCCAATTCCCGGAGCCTGAAACAAGGAAGATTTTGCCAACTCCTATGAGTCTGAGGCATTGGTCCTTATCAATAATACACATTCACTCCGGGCTTCCTTTACTCCCTACACGAATACAGAGGCCAAAAGGCACAACATATGCAGCTTGTGATCAAATAGTTCACAGAAACATATAAATACGGGCATGATATGGACACTAGATGTTGATCGAAACTTAAACAAAAACTATAGGCATGGCTGTACATGTATATAAAAACAGACATGACACAGATCTACAAAAACATGGCTCTTTGTTCTTTTGAGACAGGGTTTCTCTGTGTAGCTTTGCTCCTTTCCTGGAACTCACTCTGTAGCCCAGGCTGGCCTCGAACTCACAAAGGTCTGCCTGCCTCTGCCTCCCGAGTGCTGGGATTGAAGGCGTGTGCCGCCACCACCGCCCAGCTAGTTTCTGGTTTTTCAAGACAGGGTTTCTCTGTGTTGTCCTGGAATTCACTCTATAGCCCAGGCTGGCCTCAAACTCAGAGATTGCCTGCCTCTGCCTCCTCAGTGCTGAGATCAAAGGCGTGCGCCCGCCGACCCCACCACCAGGTTAAAGAGGTGTCTTTTCACCCAGCCGCTCATGAGCAAGTGAATAGAAAGGAGTAACGGGTGAGAGGGACATGGGGGATGGGGGGTGGGGGGGGCTCAAACACCACAGGACTAGACTTCGAAAGCTACAACGCTAAAGAAAGCATACATTCAAATTCCTTTCTCTCATTTTGTTCTGTAAGACGAAGGTGGTTTCAAAATCAGAGGTTAAAGGCAACCCTTCCAGTCCTTTCTCCCACCGCCATCCCACTCCACGCCATGATCTCCTGGGCTTAGATGATGGTCGCTCCTTCCTGACCACTCCAGTCATTTCCCCAGAGGTGTCACACTCATCTTTAAAATCTCCAATCCCACTGTTGGTCACCAAGTACGCCTGGGCTTCTGTCACACTTAAAATCCAGCTCCCTAGCAGAAGTGCCTGACCCATCATCCAGCTCTGACTCCATTTCTAACCTCACCGGCCATTTCTCTGTGCATGTTTATGCTGGCCTTGGTCACCTATGCTGGTGGGACAGCTCCAAGGGATCTTGAGGCTGGTCCAGCTGTTGAGTCTTCATACTCATCCCCACCCCTCTCTCTCTCTGGATGTTCCTGCCCTGCCCGTCCCTCCATTCCAGACTCTGCTAAATGACCTTCCCTAACCTTGAACTGCTTAAACAGCAGAGCTGCTGTTCACTCTAAGTACATTATCTTGTTATTGTAATTTTTTTTCTTTTTACACTTGTCTCTTCATGTGAGAATCAGCTCGCTCTCTCTGTCTCTGTCTCTGTCTCTCTGTCTGTCTTTGTCTCTCTCCCCCCCTCTCTCTCTCTCTCTGTGTCTCTCTCTGTCTCTGTCTCTCCAGAGTCTCAAGTATCCTCCACTAGCCTCTAATTTACTATGTACCCAAGAATGACCTTGAACTACTGATCTACCTGCCTCCACCTCTTGAATGCTGGGATGACTGGTGATCCATATATATATATATATATATATATATATATAAATATGTCAATAAGTATAAGTAAATATATATATGAAAAAAAAAATATATATAAATGAAGTGGGCAAGAAGGCTCAGTCACCTCTTTAATTTACACATAAAGCTTTAATGGTGCCCTATTTCTGAGTAGTTGTTAAGTTCACTTTGTCATAGGACCCTCTGCCTTGGCTCTAAATCCATAATTTGTATATAGTCAAACATCTTTGGGTTTTAGAATGTCAAGTGTCACATGAGCAGTACCGAAAAATAAAACTTCTCTTCTGATGAACCTGACATTCACACGAGGGAATCACGCAATGAACCGCCAAACAAATAAAATATATAAGATGCTAGAGATGCACTATAGAGACATGGAGGGCAGGGGAAGAGTTGGAAGTCTATTTTAAACCCAAGAGGGTGGCATTCAAAAGGAAGAACAAGCCAAAGGGAGAGTGTGGCATGGGGCTATCCTGATTGCAGGCAGGTAGCTGTGGTCTTTGAGACAAGAACATGCCCGGCATGTCCAAGGTAGAACAAGCAAGCCAGGATTCCTTGAGAGGAATCAACAGGGGAGAGAATGGCCACAGGAGACCAGAGGAAGGAGGGAAGTAGATGGGCAAAGGCAGAGAGGCCAGTAATCACAGGGTTTGCAGGCCACCGGGAGAATGCTGACCTTAAAAGATTTTTGTTGCTGGGCTTAGTGTTAGCACTGAATAAACTAGCAGGTCTGAGCCTGCGCTGCAGAGAAGCTAGTGAGGAAGGGTGACAAGGCAGGATTGTAAGACGGAAATCAGAAAGGTTCGAGAAGTGTTGAAGCCTGCACAGGAATCGGACGGCTGATAGACAGGTTGGATCTCAGGTGCCTGAGAGAGCCAAGTTCCAACAGGGAGATCTTGGGCTCTTTTCCTGACCACGAGCAACAGGGAGCAGCCAGGAGCCGAGCCGGGAATGAAGCTGGCACACTTCCTATCGGGAGCTGGGTTGTAGTAGGCGTTTTTCAGAAACAATGTTCTGGTGCTGTTAAGCTGAGTTTGCCAATTAATTAGCCAAACGAATATAGATGCTCTGAAATGCTGATCTTTTTGACCGTGGGGTGGGCTGGACCCTGTAGATAGCTCTCTCTACAAAGCATGTCCCCTTCCAATCTCCCAAGCAAGCCACACCCACCATTAGAGTTGACTGTGTGTGATGGTAAAAGCAATAGGCACTGAAATAAAACTGATGAGCTTGGAAATAACCTATGCAGAGGGCTCAATAGGGAGTTTGCAGGATGTGTGTTGTGTGTATATTGTATGTTGCGTATGTGCTGTGTTGTATGTATATTGTGTATTTATGTGTTGTGTATATCTCATGTGTTGTGTTATGTATGTTGAATGTGTTTGCTGTGTTGTATGTTGTATACATGTTGCGTGGACTGGGTCGTATTATTGTGCTGTGTGTGTGTATGATGTGTGTTTTCCTGTGTGGTTTTGTATGTTCTATGTGTATCCTACTTCCCTATGATGCACTGCACTTTGTGGATTCAGAAGT
Source organism: Peromyscus attwateri (assembly GCA_902168425.1). Taxonomy (NCBI): domain Eukaryota; kingdom Metazoa; phylum Chordata; class Mammalia; order Rodentia; family Cricetidae; genus Peromyscus; species Peromyscus attwateri. The sequence continues at coordinate 30,620 of CABHPP010145916.1, read as the reverse complement.
GAATGGACCTGACACGGTGAGAGTTCTCGGTCCATTCCTCTCCCATCTGGAACAAGCCCTGCCTGTGAGGAATGTCACTGTGGCCTCCATCAGTTAGCCTCACAAATGTATTGATGTGGTCTTTGTCTCCGCCACTAGATTGTAAACTGCTGCATAGCAGAGAGGCTCTGTCTGCTCCTCCTGGTTAGCCTCTGCACCCAGGCTTGTCTGATGAATGGATACTCCAAGGAAAGCCTAACACAGGGTCCTCGCCCTTGAAGAACTCGTATTATGGTGGAATTCATGTCTACAGATGGCTTTAACTAAACGGCTCCCTCAACAGTCCTTTGAGATTGTCCTAAAACCATTCCGTTTTCCCTCCTGGATGTTCTTGTCTCCTGTTCTCACCCCAAACCTCCTGTCTGTACCTAGGTCCTGAACCCCAGTTCTTTCCACAACTCCCTTGTTCAAGGACACACCTCCATTCCACAATGTCCTTGCAGTTCAGAGTCAAGGACTATTTTGCTCATTAAAAAGAAATCTTATTGTGTATTTGTTAATGTTGACCTCTTCTGGAATATTTTTAACTTCTTAAAGGAGTGCTACTATGTCTTGGAGTTTCTCACGCCAGCTTGCCTTCTGCTGAATGGAGTACTAAGTTCACAGTGGGTGCCCTTCGAATTGTTCAGCTGTTAAACTCTGCAGACCTGAGCTCTGCTAAGAGGCAAGTCACAGCTGACCTCCACAGAATTGGGCAGTGCAGCCTATTGTTAGAGCATGATTCTGGCTCCCTTTTGTTTCCCTTGCTTGCCAATTCTGCCTCCTCTTTCTCTGGAAGGAAGGACCATGAGGGATCAGTCGGCCTCAGCTGGCAGCGGGTAGTCCAGACACACTCACACTAAGTGCATAGAGAAGAAAAATAAGCAGTACCTGGCTTGAGCCCTTGAGCAAGAAGACTCTGTGAGGCAGATGAAGTCCAAGCCTGAGCTTGCTGTGGAATCATTTAATGGTGTGAACTAGTTTGAAAAATTCCAAAGTGCACTCCACTCATGGGAGTGTCTAGATTTGGCCATGGCTGTCACTAAAGGCACACATCTCTGCAACCACTAACCAAGGCTGGTGATTCAAGATGGCGGATGGTGCCCCATCTATCTACTGCCAACTGCTGCCACCACCTGTCTCCTGTGAGGCTGATTAACAGGCACACAACTGTGCCTCACTAGCTTTTATTTAGGAAATACACACTTTCACCTACATGTTTTCTCTTTCTTTCCCTGAACCTGCTTATTCTTCCTGAGAAAACTCCATGATAAAAGAGAAAAAGAATTAACCAGCCAATAGGACTTAAAGAATATACTGCTAGACCAGGTGGTTGGTGGTGCAGGCCTTTAATCCCAGCACTTGGGAGGCAGAGGCAGGCAGATCAGGCAGATCTCCACGAGTTCAAGGCCAGCCTGGTCTACAGAGTGAGTTCCAGGACAGGCTCCAAAGCTACACAGAGAAATTATGTCTCAAAAAAACAAACAAAAAAATACACTGGTAACATAATATGTATCCATATCTGACACTGCTAGCATCATGCCAGGAATGTGTATCCACATCTGACCCACAGGTATGGTGAATACCAGAGCATAAGTGGATGAAGAGATAATTGGGTTGCTAAAGCTTCTCTGTCAACTTGACTAGACTTGGGATGACTTGGGAAATACAGCTCTGGACATGCCCATGAGAGAGAATTAACTCAGGAAGGGGAGCATCCAGGTTGGACAGTGTCAGGCTTCCGACTACTCCTTCCACCAGAGTGATGACTTCAGCCCTACTTTAAATCTGGTCCTTCTTCCACTGTTCATTCTTAGCAACTCCTAATGCTGACTTGCTGGCTCTTCTGACTGAGACCACTGGAGTGATATGAGAGGTACCAGAAGAAGATGCCCTGCTGTGAGGGAGACCAAGGAGATAGCATCCCATCAGCTGAATCCCCTCATACCATCCTAGTCAGATGAATCCCCCCAGATACCATCCTAGTCAGCTGAATCCCCTCTAAATACTCCCTCTGCTCTGTGACCCCTGCAGGGGTCACACTCAAACACTGAGCTGTGTGCTGGGTGTTAAGTGAGCACATTTCAAAGCCTGCAGACAGAAAGACAAGCCGAGACACCACCTCAACATTACTGTGTTATCTAAGCACACAGGTGCCTCTTCACTTCCACAGCTCTTGGACCTTGTGAGGCAATGCTAGCCCTCTCTATGTGGTGGGCAACCTGACATACACACAGCCTGGGTCCCTTTACCCCTGGCACTGAATATACAGCATCTCCTCCAAATATCACTACCCTCAGGCACCAATCTACTGTCTCCAGTGATATTTGCCTTGGTTCTCCAGACCAGCTTTGTTGTGTTAATCAACTCTTTGAGGCAAATCTTTCTCAGAGATCCAGGCATCTATGATTTCTCCTGGATTCCTTTATAAAAATGGATTCAACAATGGTTTGGTAAACCCATTCACACAAAAGTACAAAAAAAAATGAGTCTATTTTGTTTTTTAAAAAGTGTCTTGAGGGAAAGATGATCCAATGGTTACTGAAGAGCACATAGTACTCTTACAGAGGACCTGGGTTCAGTTCACAGCACCCATACGGTGGCTCACAATTATTAGTAACTCTGGTTCCAGGGGATCTGTCACCTACTTCTAACCAATGAGGGTACCAGGCACATGTGTGGTACATAAATATACATTCAGGCAAAACTACTCATACACATAAAAATAAATCAATCAATTTATTGAATTATGAAAAGGTGTTTTGATTATTGTATATTAATGAAATGTAAGGCTGGGTTTCATTTTGACATTTTCATACATATACATAATACATTTTGATTCACCCAAACCCAGTACTCACTTTTGACCCCACCCCAACTCCTGATAATCTCCTTCCTCTTCCTACATGCCTTTGTTTTTAATTTAAAGAAATGAATAAGAAAGTACAATACCTGAACGTCAGTAGTACATATCTAGTAGATGTCTGTGAGAGTGTAAATGAGAATGTCCCCCATGGGCTCAGACATTTGAACACTTGGTCACCACTTGGTGGTGCTGTTTGTGGAGGTTTTGGAGGTGAAGTCTTGCTGGAGGAAATATGTCATGGGGGGGGGGTTAAGTGACATCCCCACATCTTACCTTGAATCACATCTTACCTTTATTCACTCTATTAAGTTAGTACGGCTGGTTGGAATTTAATTGCAAAGCTGTCACTGGAGTTGGTTGCTTTTTTTTTTTTTTTAACTCTTTTGGTTCTTTGCTCTTTGGGGGGCCCACCACCCAGCCCCCAAATAATCACACAGAGTCTTACTCTTACTTATGAATGCCTAGCCTTAGCTTTATTTCTAGCCAGCTTTTCTTAACTTAAATTATCCCATCTACCTTTTGCCTCTGGGCTTTTACCTTTATTCTACACACCTTTCTTTACTTCTTACTCTGTGGCTTGCTGTATAGCTGGGTGGCTGGTCCCTGGAGTCCTCCTCCTTCTCTCAATCCTAGATCTCTTTCTTCCTAGATTTCTTTTTTTTTTTTTTAAATCTTTTGAGATGGGAATATTTTCTTCAACATATCCCCAACTTCATCCATGTTGCAGCATGTAGTTACTTTCCTTTTAAGGCTTAATGGTATCCTGTTGTGTGTGGCCGAGGTAGTACTTACCTAGTTCTGTGGACATTTGGGTTGCTTGTTTGGATGTTGGGATAATCTGCTGTGTGTCAGTGTCTTGGTATCTCTTCTAGATGCTGCCTGGTTTTTTTGTTTTTTGTTTTTTTGTTTTGTTTTGTTTTTGTTTTTGTTTTTGTTTTTCGAGACAGGGTTTCTCAGTGTAGCTTTGCGCCTTTCCTGGAACTCACTCTCTCTTCCTAGATTTCTCTTCCTATTTTTTTCTCTCTGCCTGCCAGTCCTGCCTATCCATTGGCTGTTTAGCTCTTTATTGGACCAATCAGGTGTTTTAGACAGGCTCAGTTACACAGCTTCACGGGTTTAAACAAATGCAATATAAAAGAATGCAACACATCTGTCCATCATTAAGCAAATGTTCCACAGCATAAACAAATACAACACATCTTTAACTAATATTCTACAACATGCCACTGATAACATTTTTTTTGTTATTGTTGGGCTGTGTGCGATGGACAGTCAGAGAAATTCTGAATCTGTCTGTAGTTAGTAAGAAGACCAAAATTAATTCTGTATATATGCAATAAAAATGTAATAGAGATTTAAAAAAAAAAACTGTGTCATTTCCAAGCAAAGCAGCCACCCTAGTGGCACCTGTCCCAGCTGCCAGAGGATCCACTGCTTGTGTCTAGGGCCATGTGGGTGGGTGCTAAAGAGCCCATATGGTATGATGTTCATTTCCTGAACTGCAGGCAAACAGCAGGTGGACTGTCTTCCGACTGTCTTTTTAAAAAGCAGAACAGCTAGAAAGTCCAGGATCGGGCAGGTGGTGTGAGTCCCTGGGAAAGGTGAAAGGACACAGAGAGAGAAGCAAGCCTGTCTTCTATGATAATGATGACAGTGGTAGTGTCATGATGGAGAAATACCCAGGCATATCGAATAGCTCATCTGTGTTTGCAGTTGGCTCCCAAACCTAAGGGACATGTAGCACTCGTGTCAAGAACTTTGTAGTTTTTGTTTTGTTTTTGTTTTGTTCTGTCAGGCCAGGACTTTGCCACACTGTCATTAAAAGCAGAGTAGGAGATGCCAGAGACACAGCTTAGATGCTAAAATGCTTCCTTGCAAGTACGAGGAACTGAGTTTGGCCCCTAGAAGCCATGTAAAGCCGAGTGTGGGATGCACCCACATGCAATCCCATTGCTGGAGAGGCAGAGACGGGTGAATCACTGGCCAGTAAACCGAGTCTGTTTGGTGATTTCCAGATCATTAAGAGACCCTATATCAAAAACACAAGATGGACAACTCTAGCAGAATGACACCAGAGGTTAATCTCTGGGCTACACACATGTGCGCATATGAGTGCACACATACACTCATATTTGCATGCATCCCCACATATGTGAACATTCACACAGGAAAGCAGAGTAAGAGGCTTAGCTATAGGGAGGTCCTGGTCAACAAGAGGTTGAGATGAAAACACATTGTATTAGTCAAGATTCTCTAGAGAAACAGAACTTATAGAATGAATCTCTCTGTATATATAGAAAGGGGATTTATTAGAATGACCTACAGGCTGTGGTTCAGCTAATCTAACAATGGCTGCCCATGAATGGATGGTCCAAGAATCCGGTAGTTGTTCGGTCCATAAGGCTGGATGTCTCAGCTGGTCTTCAGTATACACTGGAATCCCAAAGAAGTAGGCTGTAATGTCAGTGAAGGAACGGACTTAATAGCAAGGTGAGAATAAGCAGATAAAGTGCAAAAACTTCTTTCTTCCTTGTCTTTGTATAGCAGTGGTTCTCAACTTGTGAGTCACCACCCCCTTAGAATTCAATGTCCTCTTTCACAGGGGTTGCCTAAAATGATCAGAAAACACTGATGTTTACATTACCATTCATCACAGCAGCAAAATTACAGTTATGAAGTAGCAGCAAAAATAATTTTATGGTTGGGGGGATCACCACAACATGAAGAACTGTATTAAAGGATCACAGCATCAGGAAGGTTGAGAATCACTGTTATATAGGCTTCCAGCAGAAGGTGGGGCCCAGATTAGAAATGGTTCCTCCCACCTCAAAAGTCTGGATTAAAGGTGTATCTTACCACCTCAAAGATCCAGATTAGAAGTAGATCTGCCCACTACAAATTAAGCAAAAATCCCTCACAGGTGTGCCCTATCTTGGGGTTTTAGTTAATTCCAGATGTAATCATATTGACAACCAAGAATAGCCATCACACACATCATGGTCAGCACTTGAAAAACAGGGAGAGTAACAGAAAAAGAAGGCAAGTGTCTTAGTTAGGGTTTCTATGGCTGTGAAGATAAACCATGACCACAGTAACTCTTATAAGGAAAACATTTAATTGAGGTGGCTTGCTTACATTTTCAGTTGTTCAGTCCATTATCATCATGGTGGGACATGGCGGCACGTAGGCAGACATAGTGCTGGCACATCTTGATCAGAAGGCAACAGGAAGTGGACTGAGACACTGGACTGTATCTTGAGTATAGGAACCCTCAAAGCCTGTCCATACAATGACACACTTCCTCCAACAAGGCCATACCTACTCCAGCAAAGCCACACCTCCAAATAATGCCACTCCTATGAACTTATGGGGGTCAACTACATTCAAACTACCACAGCCAGCTATTGCACATGTGAGCTATCTTTGGCCTGGAGGCAAAAGATCGTCTCCACTGGTTGTATTAATATCCCAAAGGAAGGAAGTTGTGACTGGTTCCCAGTTTGGAATCATGAAAGGAAATCCCCATGCATCTCCCATCTCAGGCAGAGAGAGAGGATGACTGGAGAAGATGTAAGGCTAGGCCCTTGTCCCTATGGCCTGTTCAGATTGTGTCAAAACACCATCAAGTTTCTGTGTGCCCCAGTGAGGCATGAGGGAGAGGTGGACATGCTTCTAAGCCTCCAGTGCAAGCGCCTTGATTTTAAAGCCCTCTACAAAAGTCTGGCCAAGCTTCCTGGAAGAGGAAAGAACAAATAGAAACCTTTAGCTTAGGCTTCTAATAGTTTACTTGGTAGATGTAGTTGGTTTTTTGACTCTTTGGGGGCCTGCCACCCAGCTACTAAATGCCCGACATTAGCTTGGCTTGTTTCTTGCTAGCTTTTCTAACTTAAATTACCCTGTTTCTCTTCTACATTTTGCCTCTGGACTTTTTTATTCTATATGTCTTTCTTTCCTTCTTACTCCATGACTTGCAGTGTGGCTGGGTAGCTGACCCGTCGCATCCTCTTCTCCTTCTCCTTTTCTCAATCCTCCCTCTTTTCTCTTGAGTCTAGACTTCTCCTATTTATTCTCTCTGCCCACCAGCCCTGCCTATCCTTTCTCCTGCCTAGCTATTGGCCGTTGCGCTCTTTATTAGACCAATCAGGTGTTTTAGGCAGTCAAAGTAACACAGCTTTACAGAGTTAAACAAATGCAACACATCTTTGCATCATTAAACAAATATTCCACAGCATAAACAAAGGTAACGCATCTTCAACTAATATTCTACAACAGGTAGACACTGCAATATAGATCTCTTTGTAATTAGAAAAGAGACTTGCAGAGGACCTAGGTACCCGCAGTGACAGTCATCCAAATTTCCTATGAATGAACCTGTCACTTGGTCATGGATTCCCTTGGTCTGTCAATCACAAATCTACCATTCCCCAGCAACTCCTATCTGTAATCCTTCTGTCAGGTTGCATCTTGCTGAGTTTCAAAGGTTCTGTTCTCCCCAAGTTAAAAGATGAATATCAAGTGGGATAATCCCAGCACTGAGGAGACAGAGGCAGGAGGATGTCTGTGAGTTCGAGGCCAGCCTCATCTACATTGGGAGCTCCAGGACAGCTCATGGAGTAGCTACGTAGACTCCTTGGACATGGTTTTAAACCAATAGAAAGTCTTTATGAGCTGGCTGTTGACTACATTGGGTGTTCCTGATCCCAGTGTAGCACTGAGTCTTTCTCAGGGTGAGCTTTTAAGCACAAAAACCATGTTCAAGTTGACATACTTCAGTTAACAAGAACAGCCAGCCAGAAGCAGAACTCCAGAAGCCAAAATGCGAGGTTAGTACATAGACTTTCCTAGAACTACAGACTTTGACAGGTTAGGTCTTTATTTTCATTTTGGCAGGTGGTGCTGTCTATGTGCCGAGTTTTAGAGTCTGAATGCTACTTCCATCATGGAGTCAGTTGTGCTAAGGTCTAGGAACCTACTAAGTTCTGGGGCTTTGTTACACTAGGACTCAAATATAGATATGATATCTCCCACTGACTCAACAGACACCATTTTGTGTAGCATAAATATTCTCGCTCTTTCTAAATGCCCCCAAGGTAGGCCTGTGCACCTCTTCCCTCGTGTCTAATTCCTAAGCAGGCCTTCCTGGACTTGATCTTCAAATTCTATCTACAGTCCATCTCATTGTCTCCTTGTCAAAGCTATCAGTGTTTCCTGGTTAACCCAAGGTAGAAGTTCCTGTATCCAGAGAAACACAACCCAGAAGAGATGGATAATAGTCATATAGGTGGAGAGAGAGAGAGAGAGAGAGAGAGAGAGAGAGAGAGAGAGAGAGAGACTCCGAAGACGTGTAGTGTATTACACGCTGTTTGTTTCTATGAGTTGGCATTTACTGAACACAGGCAATGTGTCCTAAGAGAAAAAGAACTGGGTCCTGATGGGCATGGAGTTACTCTTGGAAGGTCAAGGGCTGCAGAAATCATTTAGCCCCTCTCTCTATCATGTGTGTATATATACATGTTCGCATGTGTATGCATATGTGCGTGTGTGTGTGTGTGTGCGCGCGCGCGCGCGCGCGCGCGCACATGTGGAGGCCAGTGGTCAACATCAATGTTTTCCTTCACTCTCCACATTATTGGATTTATTTATCTGTAAGTCAGGATCTCTCACTGAACCTGGAGCTCATCCGTTGGCTAGACTGACCAACCAAGCAAGGCCAAGGGATCCACTTATGCACTTGTTTCTGCTTTCCCATGGTGGGCATTACAGACCCATGCTGCCTAGGTATTTTTTTTTTTTTTTTACAGGTGAGTCCTAGGGATCAAATTCAGACCCAGTGAGCACTGTGCTGACTGAGTCATCTCTACAGCTCCTTTGTCTGTCACTCTGTTTCTTCTTAGTAACAAAAGAAACCGCTCTGACAAAATTGAACAATAAAGGGTCTTCAAAATTCTCTCATCTTTCGGCACACAGTGACTGTGAATGAGTCACGTCTGGAAGTCTCCCAAAGCTTGCTTCTCTGTCACCACCAACCTTCACGAGGGGTTTTGAATCGGGTGCGACCTACAAGAAGTCACTAGAAATGGCGCCAGCTCTCGAGGCAGGCACACGCTGGTGATGACAAGCTGCAGATGTTCAAATGTGACTTTTAGCCCCCTGCCTCAGCAGGCCTGTCTCACCATAAGGCTCTTTGATTTCCTGACGGGTCTTTCATGAGGACACATCATAGTTAATAAACCTTCAGTGTCCCTGACTGAAGACGGCAGATGAGGGGGTTAGTATGTCAGCTGTCTTTTATGTGACTGGATCTTAAAGACACAGAGAGGTGGCCAAAGGTGGTCCAAAGCCCGGCCTCCTGCAGCCAGTGAGGCTGCCACACACAACTGAAGATGCCTGCAGAGAGGAAAAGCAATTGGTCAGAGTTTCATTCAATCTTCCGATCATTCATTTTCTTCCCTTAGTCACATTTGGGGAGCTTCTACTATCTCACGCAAACTCAACACCTCTCTGAGACACAAAGACAAATGTGGCCTATAGTTTTTGACCTGAGAAAGTTCTTCAGCACCCTCTTGGGAACAGCCCTAATTTTTATGGTCAGTGCTAGGGATTCGAACTCAGATCCTTACCTTGCACAGCAAGAGCTCTTAACTGCTGAACCATCTCTTCAGCCCTAGCATTTGCCTTAAGCCTGGCACTTCACGTGAAACAACTGGGGTATTTGCTATCTAAAAGTTGAACTTTAACATCCAAATCAAATAACGAATGGAGGCTGGAGGATTGGAAGTTCAAGAGCATCCTTGGCTACTTGGTGAATATGAAGACAGCCCGGGTTACATCAGCATGAGACTTGGTGCCCACCCCTCCCCAAATGAATATTGAAAACAGATCTACTGTGCACTTAAATTTTTCTGTGAGTTTAAGGACTCTTCCGAAAGGATCAGTGGTTCCCTATGTTAACAAAGGTGGTATGTTCGGAACTATACAATCATAGCATCAACATTTAGAAAAGCTGCATTAACCAGGAAAGTGCCGTGTTCTAAGTTACCCATGCTCAGTGCTACACAACCACATGCCAGAAAAATGTTGCATCCAGGATGCAGTACTGCTCAGTTATATTTAAATGATCTGTGTGTGTGTGTGTGTGTCTCATCTCTCTGTAGAAGTCTAGGATTACAGCTGTAGGCTATTGTATGCAGCTCTTTTACATGGATGGGTTCTGGGGCTCCAACTTAGGTGGGCTTGTGGAGCAAGCACTTTTAACTCACTGCGCCATCACACTGGCCCAGGTCAACACTTTTTTAAAATTTGTTTTTATTATTTTTCATCTTGTGTAACTGGTGTATTTGCTTGTAAGTATATGCATGTGAGTGCAGGTGCTGGGGGGAGACCAGAGGCCTCTGATCCACAGGAGCTGGAATTACAAGAAGGTTGTGTGCTCCTTGGTGTGGGTGCTGGGAACTGAACTCTGGTCCTCTGGAAGAGCAGCAAGTGCTCTTAAGTGCTGAGCCGTCTCTTGAGCCCCTTGGGGCAACAATTTTTAACAGCAGTGTGAGCAGTTGGTTTTGGGGTTAATACAGCGAGAGCTGGCATGTGTTGTTATAATATCAAAGAATAAGTCCTTCAAATACCCTCCCTCCCCAACTTCACGTTCATGAAAGACCAAATCTGTTTCCTCTCCTTCAACAAGAGCAAAATCTCACCAGAGAGCTGGGCGGTGGTGGCGCACACCTTTAATCCCAGCACTCAGGAAGCAGAGCCAGGAGGATCTCTGTGAGTTGGAGGCCAGCCTGGTCTACAGAGCAAGATCCAGGACAGGCACCAAAACTACACAGAGAAACCCTGTCTCGAAAAACAAACAAACAAACAAACAAATCTCACTAGAGACTGGATGCCAGAGAAGTTGCATGACTTCAATGTCCTTAGTGGAAAATGTACCACTCTTCTCATTAAATTTCATTTCCTTTCAAAAACTTATTTTCCATAAACAGATATGTTGGATGGGTTTATGGATTTTAATGGATAGACTTTAAATTTACAATTTTCCTGCTTCCGTTTCTGGAAGAATAAATGTCAATAACCAGAACAGGCAGGGAAAAAGAAATTGCTGAGTGATTTTTGAGAATACCACAAGGTTCTAAGACAAAGTTTCAACACCTCTCGTCTGAGTTGCTTCTCTTCTAGCCATGACCAAATACCTGACAGGAAGCAGGGCTCCTCTGTTCAAAGCAGGAGCCCAGGCCCAGCATAAGCTTGGGAGCAGGGGCATCCCCTTTCTCAGCCTTTGTGTTCAGTGGGGGAAGCCCAGCCACAGAGGCAATTTGTTTGGCTCAGTCTATGGATTCAAATGTTAAAGCTGCTTATAACGCTCTAACAGAAACATTCATATAATACATCTGAGCAGATGCCTGGACACCCCATGACCCAGCCAGGGTGACACGTTAAAGACGAGTTCAAGGTCCTCTTCAGCTACATAGCAAGTCTGAGGCCATTTTGAGCTGCATGAGACTCTGTCTCAAAAAAAAGAAAAGAAAAGAGAGAAGGGGTGAGGAGGGGGAAGGAGGCCTTTATCATAGGCTCCCGTGTATAGAAAACGCAGTAGGGTTCAGCACTGTCCAGCTTCCGAGCATCACTAGGATTCTTCAAAGACGTCCTCTGCAGACAGCAGATTATAATAACTGTGATGAAGATGCACTTCATTCCAGGATTAGGTTCTGAGAGTAAAGGATGGGCAGACTTCAGATGGCAGCCATGAGTGTTGGGAGCAACAGCTTGCTGAAGCAGCCGTGCCAGGGCAGGAGACTCCCCCCAGCACTGGCTCCCATCACGTCTGGAAAGCAGAGAGGCTGGGGCTAAAGATGGACCCCAAGACTGGCACTCAGACAACTGAATGTGTGGCCTGGAGGCAAGCCAAGACACCTTCCATGGCTGGAATATCTGCTGCTATCATCCTCAGGGATCAATCTTAGCTCTGCATTCGTTGCCATGGAGACCATCTAAGTCTTCTGTTTTTCCCTTAGTGATGATCAAGAAAACCTACACACATACCTATTCAGAAAATATTCTAATATGTGGGCTCACACCAAAATAAATGACTATGTCCTTTGTAGAAAACAAAAGCAACAGTGTCTGGGGAAAGAATAGGGAAGCCAGTCTGCTCCAACAATGGGAAAGAGGTTAGTTGTTAACCTTCGAGACAGCATTCGGCTTTTCTGGTTTCAAATAAAACCTGTTTATATTACAAAATATGGGAAATTCACACAACACAAAAGAGAATCCTTAAAGTTACCTATACTCATGTCTCTTTTATGGTAAAAACAAACAAACAAACAAACAAACAAACAAACAAATAAGATATAAGCCTGTTCTTCTTCCTATTCCTGGGACAACCACCTTTATCAATTTGGTTCAAATCAGTCCTGCCAATTTGTCTTATTTTTATATATCTGTCTGTCTGTCTACCCCTCCATCTATCCATCTATCCACATGTCTATCTTTTTTTTTTTTTTTTTTAAGTTTTGAGACAGACAGCTGGGCAGTGGTGGTAGTACTCGCCTTTAATCCCAGCATTTGGGAGGCAGAGGCAGGTGGATCTCTGTGAGTTCAAGGCCAGCCTGGTCTACAGAGCTAGTTCCAGGACAGCCAAGGCTACATAGAGAAACAATGTCTTGAAACAAACAAATACCAAACCAAACAAAATGTTTTGAGACAGGGTCTTGCTATATTGCCCAAACTGGACTTGAACTCTTAAACTCTAAGAGATACTTCTGTAGGCTCCTGTGACTACAAGTACATTCTATTGAGCTTGGCTCATTTGTTCATTTACTGATTTATTCAATACTTATTAATCATTACCTTGGTCCAAACATTGTCCTAGACATGTGCAGGCCATTGATAAATGATTATCTGTTACTTTCCTGTTACTGTGAGGAAAATACCATGGCCAGGAACAACTTGCAGAAGGAAGAGGTTATTTTGGCTTACAGCTCCAGAGAGGTACGTGTCCACCACGAGAGGGGAGCAACAAGCAGCAGACACAGCGGCAAGAACAGGGAGCAACATCACGTCTTGAACAAGCACGAAGCAGAGACAGCGAGCTGGAAGTGGGGAGGGCCTATAAACACTCCAAGCCCACCCCCAGTGACCTATTTCCTGCAGCAAGGCTCCACCCCCCAAAGGTTCCACATCCTCCCTAAACAGTGCCAACAACTGAGGACCAAGCGTGTGAATACCCAAGCCTATGAAGGACATTGTATTGTCATTCAAACCACCACAGCCAATAAGATCTCCTTCCCCATGGATGCTACATTCTACTGAGAGGAGACAGAAAATTAACCAGACATGAATCAACAACAAACAGAAAGCTACTGACTTGTGGCAAACGCTCTGTAGAAAATGAGGGTGTATCATCCTTAGAGGACCCATTGGAGAGAAAAGCAGCTCGGTGAAGATTGGGAGAAGATATTCCTGACCAGGAAGAGTAGAGAAAGAAGGGGCCTTAATGCTTACACAGAAAGGAGATGGGTGCGTCCATCTGTATCTCAGGATAGCCATAACGTGGCCCAGTGCATTTGTGGATGACAACATCTTGTCACGAAAGGCTGAGTCTAGAGCCTGGTGGGGATGAAGAGAGAGAGCAAGAAAGAGCAGCAGTTGAAGAGGTGAGCCACAGACAAGTCATAGAAGGTTTGGGAAAAGAAAGTACCAGAAAAAAAAATTTTTTTTTTAGACACTAAAGGAGTTTTAGCAGGGCGGAGGGATATGCTCTGTTTGTTCTTTTGGGGTTTTCACTCTGGGGAAGAGATTTAGGGTCAGCAGAACTCAGCAAGTTCCTTACTTAAGTGGGAAAGGAGAGCATGCCCCAGGTTCTTGGGGAGGGGGGATCACTTAGGGAGATGATTCAGTGGGTAAAGGTACCTGCCGCTGGCCCTGATGCTGGATCCCTGGGACGCACACGGTGGAAGGAGAGAACTGACTCCTGTAAGTTGTCCTCTGACCTCCACCGTAGTCTGTGGCATGTGTGCACACACACGTGTGCGCACACACACATATACATAAATAAATGTTTAAAGAAGGGCATATCTCAAAACCTTAGAATTACTATATGAACCTCATGATGACTCTCCACAAAATTAAAAATGATTGTGGCTTCAAGAGAATACTCCTAGCACACTCTCCAAGAAATGACAGCAAGGCTCTTTTTCTTTTTTCTGGTCTTTTCCCCTTAAGATCATGTTTAAATGTAAATCCTATTGAAGACCTATACATTTATTCAAAATGAATGAAAACCAAAAGCTTAGTCTCATGGAAGGTCAAGCTAAGAATGGCCCTGGGGTCAGGGGGGAAGAGTCCCCCCAGCAAGAACCCGGTATTACTACATCCTAATCCCACGTTACCTCAGATTTTGGCTGTGGGTGCCAACTGCCGGAGGAAATAAAAAATGCAGATTCCCTGAATGCCACACTGACTTGCTGTTTCTTTACTGTTCTTTTTTCACTTATTTGTTATTGTTGTTGTTGAGTGTGTGTGTATGTGAGTGCCTATGAGTGTCAGTGTGCATGAGTGTGTGTGAATGTGCCTGTGTGTGCACATGTGTGAATGTGCCTTGTGTGCATGTGTGTAAATGTGCCTGTGTGTGCACATGTGTGAATGTGCCTGTGTGTGCATGAGTGTGTGTAAATGTGCCTGTGTGCGCACATGTATGAATGTGCCTTGTGTGCATGTGAGTGTGTAAATGTGCCTCTGTGTGTGCCAGTGCACGTGTGTGCACAACACGGCACGGTGCCTGTGTGGAGGTTAGAGGACAAGTTTTCCAGAGCTGGTCTCTTCCACCTCAAGGGTCTCTCTCATTTCCACAGCTGTACTGCATAGCCCAGACTAGCGGGCCTGTGAGGCAGGGATTCTCCTGCCTCTTCCTGCCATGCCCCAGCGCGAGTGCTGGGTTTGCCGATGGGAATCACAGGATCTGGGTTTTTATGTGGGCTCTGGGAGATGGGACTCAAGTGCTTTTACCCAAGGATCCATCACCCTGGTCCCCCGACTCACTGTTTCTTAAGGTAGCCACTGCTACCTTACTGCAAGTATCTGTGAAGACATGCAAGACACCATGGAGCATGCTCAGTCAAGTCCCAGAGGAGCAAGCACAATCCAGAGCTCACATGGGGTCTCTGGTTTAAAGGACAATGGGCATCTCCGCTGGTGATGTATTAGAAGGGTGACCAGCATAGTAATATAGTAATATACCGAACAATTTATATTCAGCTGCCGAGATTACTGGCACGGGGAAAGGAAGTGACTTCATTTGTCTTCCAGTCGACCCTTCAAGATGTAAAATTATTTCTTCTCACACTGCCAGAACCAACGCACTCCACTTAGTGTGACCCAGAAGCACATAATTTATTAGATGGCATGGTGTGGCCCTCACAGAAATGATTACTACGTATGCGTTCAGAGTCCTGGTATTGCAATGGCTCAGATCATCCATTGTTTGTTTGTTTGTTTTACAATCAGAGATGTGAGGTGTGTGTGTGTGTGTGTGTGTGTGTGTGTGCTGTGTATGTGTGACTGTAGGCTATTTAATATAAGAAAGGGCCTTTTTATTTTCGATAGGACCACAGCATGAGAGAATCACGGTGGTGACAGCATCCAGACTCGTGGTTTCAAGTGCTGTTGTAACTAGTTCTGAATCCCTGGCGTAAGCTGCTCAAGAAGACCCAGGATTCAGAGTGTGCCGTGCACGGTTGCTTGCCTCTGTGTTCCTGTAGTGGGGTCCAACAACGTCACGGGGTCTTCTGAAGACAGGAAGTGTAATGGGCGAGCAGGACGACAGTGACTGAGACCCAGGACAGGTGTAACCTTCAAAAACACATACCCCAGGGATGAACTCCCTCTAACAAGCTCCGTTTTTACCATCGACCCAAATCATGGCACCATCTTGAGACCAGGCCTGAACCTGGGAAACCATTAGCTACTCTCTAGACACTGTTGGCTCCACCCCGGATGTGAGAGTCTCAGGCTCTCACGTCCAGCTGCTGCCTTCCCATCTCCACTCACTTTAACAAGCGTGGGAAGCTCAGCTGAACTTTCGAACTTCCGGTGTCCCTCTCCGTGGATGGCACCTCCTTTCCTGCAGATGCTCAGTCATCCTTGACTCTCGATTCTCTCCCACTCCACATACGAACCCATCAACCAGTTCTCTCTACTTCCTAAAATAGACCCACAACGCACCCACTTCTCCACAGCTCCAATGTCACCAGCCCACGCCGCCACCGCTTCTCCCCTGAATTTGGAGGAACCTTCTAATAGGCCTTTTAAAAATCCCTTTCTCTCACTTTTTACATTACATTTTACTTATTTAAAATATTTTAATTGGCCAGGCAGCGGTGGCACACGCCTTTAATCCCAGCACTCGGGAGGCAGAGCCAGGTGGATCTCTGTGAGTTCGAGGCCAGCCTGGTCTACAGAGTGAGATCCAGGACAGGCACCAAAACTATACAGAGAAACCCTGTCTTGAAAAACAAAAAAAAAAAAAAAAAA
>CABHPP010145916.1:0-14109 GCA_902168425.1 Peromyscus attwateri | reverse complement strand
AAAAAAAAAAAAAAAACAAAAAACAAAAAAACCAAAAAACAAAAAAAAAAAAGAAAGAAAAAGAAAAAGAAAAAAATTAATTAGCATATACACAGTATTAAATTTCATTATGACATTTTCAAACACAACTAGTCGCTGTTGATTCTTCCTGAAACCTTTCCCCGTGTTCTCTGAAGTGTTCTTCTGATGTATTTGAAACCTTCCATATTAACAACCAAACACACAGCAAAGAGTGATAAAAACCCTACATCCATTCTTCCCCCAACCTCAGTTGTGATTGTTACATGGCTGTTTTTGTTTGACTAACATCTCCCTCTTCCAACCCCAACGACTGCCTGTCTCTTGCCCAAGTTTAACCCCGAATCCTTTCCAGGCACACAAACTCCCTTCCTTTCACCTTGCCCTGCCTCCCACAGCTGCAGCCTTCGGGCTGTTCCTCAACTGCCTTAAGGATGCTCTTGCCTTGGTCCTGGCTATTCCTCCTCACGCATGCTCTCTCTCTTCCTTCGGGTCTTCACCCACAGATTCCTAAAGCCTGACCCCGCTAACCGTCTACATGTAGCCAACAGAAGCGTTCCTCTCTACCCATGGGATTTCCTAAAACTTGGCTGCTAAGAGTAACAGTTTATATGTCTGTCTCCACCTCACCCCTGGCTTGCCCACCTTTCTACACTGAAATGAATTCACACGATGACTTATCTGGATGAAGCTACCCTGTGGAGAAGGCTCACTAGCTGTCTCCCTGAGCTGAACAATGCGGTCTCGTGTATATAGGTAAGCTGGGTACTAGCATGCACATGTTCAAGGAGTGAACCTTCGATCCTGCTCTAAGCCAGAGATCTCATTTGCAGGCTAGGGCAGGGATTTTGAATTTTATTCTTGGTGTTTGTAGTGATTTAAGTAGGAAGTGTCGCCCATAGGCTTGGTTGTTTGTAGTGATTTAAGTAGGAAGTGTCGCCCATAGGCTTGGTTATTTGCAGAGCTGGTGCCCAGTGGGTGGCACTGTGTTCGGGAGGTGTTTTAGCCTTGGTGGACAAAGTATGTCCCTGGGGGCCAGCTTTGAGACTTTATAGCCTTGCTCAGCTTCCATGTTGCTCTCTTTGCTTCGTGTTTGAGATTGAAGATGTGCTCTCTCAGCTGCCTGCTCTGGCCACCATGCCTGCCGCTTGGTGCTTTCATTCCCCCACGATTACGGACTCTCTGTAACCGTAAGCCAGAATAAACCTTTCTTCCATAGCTTGCCTTTGGTCTTGGTGCTTTATCACAGCAACAGAAAAGCAACTAACATAGTGTAGCTGTGTAATGTCTAAGATCACAACAAACATTCTCCGCCATCATCTATACTTAAGGACGTTGAAGGGTATGCTTTGAATCAAATGCTGTGCCTTTTGTCATGCAAAAAAATGTATAATGATGAGGACAAGTAAAACTTGTGCTTTTCGGGGACAGTGTAACACAGAATCACACACTTCCCCTCCATCATGCTTTCACTGCTCCCAGGACCCACTGAAACCTCAGAGGTTTAGGTGCAAACATTGCCTGCCAGACGCCAGCCACATCTGGCTGAACCCTGGGTCCCCTGCACCCGTCAGAGGTTGGGTATAAACCCTGAGCTTATTCACTTGTACGCACATTCATCTATAGACTCGTCTTTGTCTCTACCCACTACTCAGGAAAAGGCGAGGGCCCTGGACTATGACTTGCCAGATAGATCTGCGGAAGGAGCTAAGTTGTCTTTTCCCAGCATCCTCTGGGATCTCAGCACTTTCTGGGAATTGATGTCCTGCCACAGAAGGTTCATGTTGTGCCTGGGATTACAGATTAGGGAATGTGTGTACATGTAACTCTTTAAATTAGTATCACTAGAGAATATTTACCTAGTTGACATGGTAGTTGGTTAATACCATTTCCTATGGGTTAGTCACTAGACTAAAATGCGTTGATACCCACTAAATGTTTTTAGCCACCAGGGAGACAGACGGCTAACCCCACACACCCCACACATTTATTTGTTTATTCATTCCTGTGTGGGTGTGTATATGGAGGCCAGAGACAGCTTGTTGCTCCTTTCCTTCCACCATTTGAGTTCTGTGAACTGGAGACTCAGGTTGGCAAGTGGGCAGGTGGCACCTTTTCCTGCTGAGCCATCTCACTGGCCCTAGCCCTTGTCCTTTTAGACAAGGTCTCACTGAATAGCTACACAACGGCCCTGAACTGGCTGTATCACCCAGGCTAATCTCAACCTTGTGATCCTCCAGCCTCTAGCTCCTGAGTACTGGGGCTGTAAGTGTCTCACTAAACTTTATAGTGTTAACTATATAGTTATGACTCAGTTTAACAGAGGAGGAAGCAGAGACCCATGTTCATCAAATAAAATTCCCACAGCCACACAATAGGTTGTCAGTGGAGATGCCATTTGAACGTCAGCCGACTCCAGTTGTGGCCCCTGCTCGGTGGCTACCTACACTATTCTGGCAATGACCTAATGGAGGATTCTGGCAGTCTGCACTCCATCTGATTAACAGTTTTGGTAAAGATTGCATGGCATGATGATCAACTTCCCATATAACCTAAAGTGTAAGAAGGACCTGTATTCACAGAGGTAGGCTTTCACAAGGTGAATTTACTGAGAAAACAGACCATAACAAATGCACACCTGAGTGTAGGCTCCTCCACCTCGGTGCTGTTGACACTTGGGGCTAAACAATTTTTCCTTTGTGAGGAGCTGTCTAGAGCATGATAAGATGTTTGGCAGCACCCCGGCTTCTGGTCACTGGATTCTACTAACAACCCCCAATTATGACAACCAGAAATATTCTAAACATGGCCAAATGTCACTCGAGAGATAAAATTGCTTCCAGTTGAGAACAACTGACTTCATTTTTATCTCACAAGGCAAGAGGAAGGTGGAGTTGAAACTGAAATCAAAGTCACCTGACTCCAGATGGCAAGCTCTTATCATGATGGGTTAACTTGCAGTGAAGGTACATTCCTGTAGTTAGAGCCCAAACCAAATAAAACAGAGTATAAGCCAAAGAGAGAGTTGTACGAGTGAGTAAATGCAAAAAAAAAAAACAAAACAAAAACAAAAACAAAAAAAAACAGGTGGTTAGGCCAGGAGAGGACCAAAAAGCATGAGTGTGTCATCCCAGCACCAGGAAATAGTCAATGAAAAGAAGCAATGCTTTGAGATCGAGGCACTGATGAGAAGAACCTTGTCTAGAGAAAATCCAAAGGTGCAGCAGAGAACTGGAAGGGCCACACACACTCAGCCAAAGATGGGAAGCAGCGGAGCCGAGACTCGCCTGGGAAAACCTGGAGACTCTGGAAGTAAGCCAGTATATGTCTTTTAATATGTTTTCCTGGGTGAAATAAGGACTGGAGGCATTTTAAAATTATGATGAACAGTTGGCTGAGGTGGGGTTCTTAAGAGATGAGCCAGTTTTGTTGAAATTTCTTTTGAAATTAATGTCTTAATTAATTTTTAACTTAATTAATTAATTAACAAAGAGAAAAAGAAAAAGGAAGGAAATGGAGAGAGAGAGAGAGAGAGAGACAGAGAGACAGAGAGAGACAGAGACAGAGTCAGAGACAGAGAGACAGAGAGAGAGAGAAGAGAAGAAAAGAAACTGCTCACTGTGAACAACCTGAAAAGTTCAATTGACCAAAGAATAAAGGCAATTAAATCTCCGAATGACATAAACTTCCCTAACAAATCCTCCTTGAGTTTGGACTATATACACTTAATAGTAATCCATATTTGCTTCTGCCTCACCCTTGGTGACAGCCATGCACAAAGCGTCTCTGCATACATCAAGGAGGTTGTTAATGAACTTGTGCACTCTGAGAAGTTCTGTCCTCAGCCTGGGAGCAATCCCTCTCCCTTCTACCACAGTTGTGCACCTTGGTGACTGACGCTGAGAAAAGACTCCCCTAGACAGTAGTTTTCAAGCAGAGAAACCCTTCAACAGCATCCACAGGCTCTCTCCTTTCAAACGAAGATGCATTTCTACAATTTTAACCTTTCTCTGGTGGGGTCTTGTTCTCAGGACACTTTTTCAATTTTCCCAGTAAGAGCACAAAATTTATTCTTAATGGTACTAATCTTTTTTTTTTTTTTTTTTTGGTTTGGGTTTGGGTTTTGGTTTTGGTTTTGCGAGACAGGGTTTCTCTGTGAAACAGCCCTGGCTATCCGGGAACTCACTCTGTAGACCAGGCCAGCCTCAAACTCACAGAGATCCCGTCTCTGCCTCCGAAGTGCTGGGATTAAAGGTGGTGCGTGGCAGCACTAATCTTCTTAACAATTGCAGATGCTGCCTCTGTGCCCTCTTTTTGTCTATAACACTAGAGTTTCTCATATTCTTCTCTTCACCAAACCACACATTACACCACCCCCTCACCCCACCCCCACCCCCTGCTCTTTCTGCTCTTCCACTGTAGATCTGACCAAGTGCAGCGAGAAGTAACCATGCCACACCCTGAATGCTGTGCTATCCTGAACTGTCCTCTGCCAAAGGAATCATTTCATTACTTTTGAATACAACCTCACCTGAATTTTTGGAACATTAAGTAGAATGCAGTAAAATCCTTTGCCAGAACGCGATACACATGGCCTCTGGTACAGTTCAGTGTAGGCCTGTTGCCCTCTGAAACTTCGTGAACACAGTCCCACTGCCAGCAGTTCTCTCGGTATTCTGGTCTTCCTCACTCCCAAAGAGAACAGCCCACTAAGCTCTGCTTGTAGAACTCTAGGGTTTCTCTAGCCTGAAGCTCCACACTTCCCATGGAACACTGCAAAGGCCTAAGAAAGGCATGTTTATGCTTATCAAAGCAGAGGCCCCACTCCTGGTACCAATTCTTAAAAGTATATTTGTATTACTTTTGATGATTTCCATACACGTATACAATATAGAATATGTTAACCCCCATTCCTTCCCCTAGCTCTTCCCAGATTCATCCCCACCCTTCCCAAGTTGATGCCCTCATTTTTTTTTAATAGTGTACTTATTCTAATGTGTGCTACCCATATACTCATGGGTATGAGGCCATCTACTGGACCATGGCCAACTTAACCTGGTAGCCATTTTATGTATTAGATACTCTTTTGTTGTTGTTGTTGTTGCTATGATCAATGGACCTGACAAGAAGCAAATGAAATGATAAGATACATTACACATATACATGATATTCTCAAGAATAAATAAAAAACGATTTGAAACAAAACAACCAAACAACAAAAGAAACAACTTGAGTGAGGGTTTATTTTAGTTTGAAGAGATAAAGTCCATTATGTCAAGGGCGGCATGACAGAGTGTGATGTGGCTGGTCACATTGTGTCCACAGCCTAGAGGCAGAGAGAGAGGGGTAATGACAGGGCTTGGATTGTTTCTCCTTTTGATTTAAGATTAGAATTCCATGCCCTGGAATGGAGCCACCCACACTCAGGGGACATCTTCTCACCTCAGCTAAACATCCTCACAGGCAGACCCCAAGGCTTATCTCACAGGAGATTTTAGATCCAGTCAAGTAGATCATGAAGATTAATCTTCACAGAAGGAAGACGAAGAATGACAAATCTGAGTGAGGTGGTCTATGAGGCTTTATGCACTGGGCTTAGTTCATTACACGCAAACACGCATTTTAGAAACAACCTAAGAAGTATTCCTTCTTGCCTGTGGAGCCTTGAACAAATCCATTGGCTTTATACCTTATCTTTCTCTCTGTTTCTGAAAAATACAAGTCTACTTTCTATTTGTATGGATCTCCAAACCTTGGCAATTCACATACATGAAATCCTTTTTCTAAAAGCCATATTTGAATTTATGTATACAAGCGTGCTGCTTACATTATATGTGTATGCAACAAGTGTGGGCAGTACTAGAAGAGACCAGAAGATGTCAGGTGTCAGATCCCCTGGGACTAGAGATACAGATGGTTGTGACTCTCCCAGAGAGGATGATGGGAACTGAACCCAGGTCCTCTGCAAGAGCAGGAAGTGGTCTTAACTTACTGCTGGGCCATCTCTTTAGCTGCTAAAGTGAAACCATGTGAGGGGTGTCTTTTATTCTTAGTTTCTTTCACTTAGCATAGCATTTTCAAGGCTTGTGTGCTCTGTGGTATGAATCATTCTTTCTTATAGTGGTTAAATATCCATTTATGGATCTGCCTCATTTTGTTTATCCGTTCATCAGCTTACTAGCATTGGGATTATTTTAACTTTGGGGCAATTCTGAATAACAAGCTTATGATCATTTGTGTGTAAGTTTTTGAATGGACAGCTTCATTTCTCTTGGATGTGTACTAGGAACAGGATGGATGAGTAATAAAATTCTCTTGTTGAACATTCAAAATCTTGAGACATTGCCAACTTGTTTTCCAAAATGGCTGCCAGTTTCATAACCCAGCCAGCAATGAAGATTATAAAAGACTTTTTTCACTTCCTCCACAATAGCTTATAATGTCTGTGATTGTTTTCAGTTATCTGAAGGACTAGCTCATGGTTTTCATTTGTATTTCCCTAAAAGCAACAGGCGTACAGTATTTTCATTTGCCATTGGAAATGTGAAGCCAGGTGTGGACACACCTTTTTGTCCCAGCACCTCAGGAGGCAGCGTGGTCTACACAGTGAGTTCCAGGACAACCAGGGTTACACAGAGAAACCCTAGCTCAAAAATTGAAAAAGAAAAAATATTTTGTATGTCTTCCTTGGAAAATATATATTCAAAATCCTTTTGTCGAGTTTTTCTCATTTGTAATTAGATTGAACCATTTCCTTTTTATTGATGAGTAATGGGCTCTTTGTATATTTAGGATACAACCATTATCAGACATATTATTTGCAAATATTTTCTTTCATTATTTGGAGTTCTCTTACATAGGTTTTCCTCGTGGTAGTCTTTGAATCACAACTTAAAATGTTTTTATGAATTCTAGTTTTTCTGTTCATTTATGTCTACCCACTTGTACTACGTTTTAAATTATATTTTGTCTAAAACAACCTATGATTAAATTCACAAAGGCTTTTTCCTAGGAATATATAGTTTTATGCCTTTTACTGTAACGTATCATCTCTTGGAGCTAATTTTCCCATGCCACTCAATAGATGGGTCCAACGCCATGACTTTGCACTTCGCCATTGAGCTACACTCCCAGTCCAATCCAGAGGTTAGTCTTCATTACGTCCACGACCTACATTGCTCAAACACACATGTAGCTCATCATAGGGAACACGGCTAATAACCCCACATCTGGGGACGGGGTGCATCTGCCCAGCTGGTGGCAGACTCCACACAGACACTTATCCTCTGCACTTGGCATTTGATCATCTTTTTGTCTTAACTGGCACATTCAGTTACTGCCGGACACTTCCTAATAGGTCTGCATAACTCACTATAAATGTATATGTGGTTTCTATCTATTCCCGTTTCTCTGCTCCTCATCCCCCCACCTTTTGATCTGGATAACTTTTCATTACTTGAGCAAGTATTGGCTGTTCTGTTTTATTCTGCTTGACTGGTCTGGAAGGCAAACATTCCACTTTGGTTTCATTAGTGTCTTATTTTAAATTTTTTTTAAAAATTTGCTTATTTATATTTTATGCATGAGTGTTCTGCATGTATACCTGTGTGCTGGAAGAGGGCATCAGATCTTATTATAGATGATTGTGAGCCACCGTGTGGTTGCTGGGAAT
The DNA here is from genome assembly GCA_902168425.1 of Peromyscus attwateri. Taxonomy (NCBI): domain Eukaryota; kingdom Metazoa; phylum Chordata; class Mammalia; order Rodentia; family Cricetidae; genus Peromyscus; species Peromyscus attwateri. Next base: position 6,419 of record CABHPP010145916.1, on the reverse strand, counting down.
TGAACTCAGGATCTCTGGAAGAACAGCCAGTGTTCTTAACCACTGAGCCATCTCTCCAGTCCTCCTATTTAAAATTTTTAATCTATCTGGGCACACACCTAGTGGTACACACCTTTAATCCCTGCACTCAGGAGAGAGAGGCAGGTGGATCTCTGTGAGTTCAAGGACAGCCAAGGCTACACAGAGAAACCTCGTCTTGAAAAACCAAAATAAAACATTAATATAAACTATTCAACAACATAGTGATAATAGTGCATACTTGCTACTACTTTATTATTTTCAAAATGTCTTCTGCTGTGACCTGCAAGGCTTTGAGACTGACCTGACTGGGGTGACATGGATGAACACATGACAGATCCATGGTTAGCAAAGCTGGGCTCAGGAGGGCCTTGTGCTCTGATGGAGACACAGCAGCAGCAGCTAGGAAGCTCAGAGAATTTCTTCCATACAGCTAGAGGAGGAGGTTGGGTTAGCAAACCTTGGTGGGGGGGCCCTGTAGGGGAGCAGTCTCAGGCAGCAGTCACCAGGAGGAGGCAGCTGTGGTTGATGGCTTCTGCACACGGTCAACATCTGGACTTGGACCAGGACAAGGCATTGCCATTTTCCATCAGTCTGAGGCACTGGGGTTCTTGACAGGGCCATGTTCAGGTCAACAATACATGTTCACTCAGGATATGATCGGCTCGCCAGTCTTCAGACTCCTCAGTTCAGCTTTTCCTCCATCCTCTTGTTATTTAAAACTCGCCCAAACAGGTGGTTATTGTTGTTGAGATTTAAATTGCCCTTATCTCTCATCATTGGCTGACATTTCTGTAGCCAATGGTTGTCTTTTTGGTCTGGTGTTGGATAATATTGTTTTTATTTATCTGTAACTGTTCTTTACAATTTCATGCTGGGTCGTGACTTCCTGAATATGAATATTGTTACTATTATTTTTTTAATTCTGAAAACTTCTCAGCCATTCACCCCTTTGCATTTCCTTTGTTCTCCAGTGGCCTATTAGATGAACAGTGGGCCTATCCCTTAAACAGATCTCATCTGCTCTTATGTTCGCTTCTTTGTTTTTAATCTCTGGACCTATCTGTGCAGCATTCTAAGGTTCTTAGTCCTTTTTCCTCTTTGCTAATTCATCTCCTGAGAATTTAAATTCAAATTTTAAATTAAAATACCCGGATGAGGGTTGGAGAGATGGCTCAGTAGTTAAGTGCGCTGGCTGCTCTTCCAGAGGACCTGGGTTCAATTCCCAGCACCCCTATGGCAGCTCACAACCATCTGTAACACTAGTTCCAAGGGATCTGATGCCCTCTTCTGGCCTTGACAGGCACTGCACACACAAGGCGCACAGACTTAACACAGAGACTAAACACCCATGTGCATTAAAAAACAGTTCGAGGCCAGCCTGGTCTACAGAGCGAGATTCAGGAAAGGCACAAAGCTACACAGAGAAACCCTGTCTCGAAAAACAAACAATCAAACAAACAAAAACAAGCAAACAAATGAAACTGAAGGAGTGTTCAGGTGTCTGCAGCAGCTAGGCCAATACGTTCCCATCTGGAAAAAGACAACCAACTCTAGCAGAAAAAAACTGTCTGGCGGTTAGAACAAAGCACAGGACGATGCCCAGCCACACAAGACAGAGTAACCCTCTTGACTAAAGTGACTGATTTGTGCTCCTTTGTCAACTATTTGGCAGATGATACCTTGGAGACACCTACTCCCTAGTCAAAATTTCTCAGGACATTCAATTACCAAGTGCAAAATCCCCAAGTCTCTTGTCCCACAGTTCCTCTAGTGTGTATGGTTGTAGCTACAAAGAACTAAATAAACCTAACTTCTGTTTTTAAAAAAACTTCAGGGGCAGCCGGGCTGTGGTGGCGTACGCCTTTAATCTCAGCACTCGGGAGGCAGAGCCAGGCAGATCTCTCCGAGTTGGAGGCCAGCCTGGTCTACAGAATGAGATCCAGGACAGGCACCAAAAACTACACAGAGAAACCCTGTCTCGAAAAACCAAAAACTTCAGGTGCATTCCTGGTTGGTCTTTGTGTAATGACTTAAGGTTGATTGACTGAGTTACAGAATCTTGCCGTGCAGTTCAGGAATTCATGACAAACTGAACTTTAGCGTGTTTGTTTTCTGTTCTATTTGGCTCATCTGTAATTCTGTCTGTTTTTATGTTTAACGATCTTCCCTTCCATGCTTTCCATTGCATAGTTTATAGCTGTGATTATTTTAAACAATTTTATCCAACTCAATTCTTTCTGATATTATTGACGGAAGCTGTACATAACATCCTGCTCTTCTTTGCCCGAGGATGTTTGTTCAGAGTGGATTATAAGTCTGTATTATATAGTTTTCATTGTAATTGCATCCTCATTGTGAAGTTGGGTCCTGTGCTTTCAAGGTGCCCCAAGGATATTAGCAAGCCAGTGCCAACTTTTTTTTTTTTTTTTTTTTTTGAGACAGGGTTACTCTGTGTAGCTTTGAAGCCTGTCCTGGAACTTACTCTGGAGACTATGCTGGCCTCGAACTCACAGAGATCCACCTGCCTCTGCCTCCCAAGTGCTGGGGTTAAAGGCGTGCGCCACCACCGCCCAGAGCCAACTATTTTTTTTTAAATTAATTGATTTTTATTGTCATATTGTACACAGGGTGTGATTCACCCTTTTGAAGTATGCTTGATGAGACTGGAGACCTGTGGCATCATCCATCATCTGAAGGTCCCTAGGCCACCTTTCAGGAAGGCAAGCTGTTTTGGAGACTGTAGTGTGTGTGGACTCTCATCCTTCATGAATCTTCGTCCACAGAGAAATGTCTCCAAAGATATTAAAACACCAAACTCTATGGGTCACAAGTCCCACACTGCTGCCACCTCAGGTTCAGACACCCCCCCCCCCCACATCCCCCCCCAGCTTATCACCCTCTTTCAGCCTTGTCTCCCTCCTGTTTGTATTCATATATTGAACTGAAATATAACATTTATGCAGAAACATACACCATCCTAGGTACATGTCTAAACACCACTTTGTGACTGAACACACGTAGCACCCAGAATAAAGAATAGTAACACTGCTAGGACTTTCCAGACACTTCTCTCTCTCATACAGAATCATTAGTCTCACCCCTGACAGCACAAATGAACTAAATGGCTTTGTGTTTATGCTCTTCTGCTTACCAAAAAGGATTTAAAGAAAATTTTCTGGATACTAGTTCTAGCCAGTCCCCTGCAGGACAAGTTTCCAGGAGTAGAGGCTGACAGTCTCCACACATAGTCATGGGTTTAATATATTTAACTGTTCATAAGGGCAACTAGACAGCAGATTCTGAGTCTGGCTTCTTTTGTTTATTATTTACTTATTTACTTAGTTGTTTTGGAGACAGGGTCTCGCTATACAGCCCTGGATATCCTAGAACTCACTGTGTAGACTAGGTTGGCCTTGAACTCACAGAAACCAGCCGACCTCTGCCTCCCGAGTGCCCAGCTTCCTTCCTTTCTTTTGAGCTCTGCCGTATGGTGAATAGGATTTAAAGAATATTTTTTTTTTCTGGCTAGCAATTTTAGATGGCCTACTTCAGGACAATTTTCACATGACTAGGCTGTCACATCTCCAGACATATTTTATATTTCAATAGTTTTTGCAGATCTGCCTATTTGATTCTCCTTAATCTGTAACTTAAATCTAAAACACACCAACACAAAAGAGGAGTGGAGAGAGAGGTGTATCACCAATTCATCTTCCAGTCAGGACCTCCTGCCTGGAATGGGATGCCGCACGGTCAATGTTAATAACATTAAAAACAAAGCTAGAGAAAAGGTGAGCTGAAGAAGCTGAGTGACTGGAGATACAGAAAGGAGGAGAAGAGGATGTGCTTGCTTGGGGATAGACTCTCAGGGGAGATGACACTCATACAAAATGTAGACAAAAGGGTCCTGGTGGCTCTGCAGTATGCCATCAATGTGTTGTCGATTTAAAAGCATCCCAACGGGGCTACCTTATTCTACTCCTGTTCTAGACTTAATATAACTAGTATGCCTTCTGGGTGATATTTGTAGAGGAAGAGATCTTTAGCAGTGTTTGTCTGACTCTGGTTAATGCCCAAAGAAGAGAAAACCGTGAAGAAAAGATTTTGCTAACTTTCATGCACTTCCGGTCTATGCATTCCATAAATACTATCGTCCTTAAACCCCTTTTAGGTTCTGGAGCCCCAGGTCACACTTTGAACAATTTAAACAACAGGAGACTGCCTGTCTGGCCACTTGGGCAGATGGGAGATTTACACAGCAAAGACATTGGCAGAATTATTTCTTAAGTACACCAGTGTTGTTCTTTTCCTAAATAGTTGTTACAGGGGTCATCTGGCCCACTGGGCAGACTTATGCTTTTCGCGATAAGACCACAGGGGACTTAATGGCAGACCAGGCTTAATGGTGGCTGTGACCCTGTGCTGACCTCCTTGAGCTGACCCTTAGAGGAACGTTCTTTGATATGGGGATGGGCGTAATGGCTGGTAAGTCAGGGCTGTCTCCTTTTTGTTACAGGAATGGAGCCTAATTGGAGGTCAATCCTGGTGAACAAACATTCACATCCTAGCACCCTAAATTTCTCTTATCTCTAACAGGTCTGGTGGGTGCCTTTTAGAGGCAGCGCTCCTTTAGCTGAATTCCACTTGTGTGACTTAAGGCCTCCTAAGCAAATCCAGTAGTAAGTCCTTTATAGCACCAATTCTAGAGTTTCTGCTTTATCACCATCAAAGCAGCCGTTTCTGTGGTGGGCGTGGGGGTGGTGGGAGGTGACCCTGGCAATGTCTGAAGACATTTTTGGTTGACCCACTCCCGGCATCTAGCAGGCAGGGCAGAGGTGTATGGATAAACAAAACGGACATCTTAAAAATGCACACTAGAGCTCACTCCAGCAAAAACTATCTCGGCCCAAGAGTTGACACGGCCAATGTTCAGATCCCCCTGCAAGGCCCAGGGGCCAGACAGGTTCCAAACAGTGTAGACTACCTTTCTGAAACGGATAGTCCCACAGGAGCATTTTCTACCTCTAGCCAGGCCACGTTTGGGCCACTCTAAGTCTGTTTAAAACTCTAGCGGGTCCCGGATCCGCCAAATCATTGAGAGTTTGAGTGATGTCACATGGATCTGACATTGACAGAACCAGTGATGCCTGGTGACATATATATGGTCATTACAACCAAGTGACAAGAATTTCCTATGATTTATGCCACTATTCTGATGTCAGCATTGAGAAGATTAAAGTTTTAAGGGTACCCAGCAAATCAAAATGGAAAAAAAAATGGTATTTGAGAAACAAAGATTTCGATGCCCACCCCCCTCACCCCCACCTCCAACTGCAAGGTACTCTTTTCCTTCGTCCGCATACCTTGAGACCTATGCTCAGGGTGAAGGGGATTTCACTATTTCTGCTATGGAGGTGGTAATTTACACTCACCCCTTCTTCCTCCAGGGAACTCAGGCTACCGCTACCCTCTGATTCATTTCCACTGGAAAGCTGAGGAGTTTTATAATGATCCGATCTATTTTGTAGCTGGTGTTTCCATTGTAATGCTATTACCGAACCAGTGTCGTGACAAATCGCCTGTTTATGAGGAGAATCACTTCTACAAGAAGTAGAAAATTAGACATGCTTCTGTTCTGCAGTAACAATAAAAACCTGGACGGGGGTGGAAAAAAAAATCTTCCAATTTATTCCCATCTGTAGCAGCAGAGGAGCTTTAGAAGGTGAACTTTCTTCTAACATCTTCTAAAACCGATTAGTAACTACAAATACGACGTAAAAAAAAAAAAAATGCAGTTTCCCCAGATCCTAACGAAGACCAAGACATTCTCAAGCTTATACTGACATGGGCCCTTTAAGAAAAGCCAGGCACTTCTAACTCCACCCCTCTGCCGACTGGAAGCCTGCAGGTCGCTTTCCTAAGGCTGTTAGTTTTAGTGATAAACACCAGAGAGCTCATTTGCCCCCCTACTCTGCCTGGAAGGAATGTTCCCGGGGCTGTAAGCCCTCTCGATGTGGCAGTCTGGAGGTGGGGAGGGAAAAGAACAATAGAAAACTTGTGAAGTATGGAAGCCACGCCCACCCCAGACTAGTCCTGCATTGAATAAAGCGGAAAGAATGCAGTTAAATCCCAGTCCCAGGCAGTGCTCCCCTTACCCCGTCCATCTCACCCTGAGTCGGCTTTCCAGAAGCTTCCTGGAACCGAAGGAGCCGAGTGTCTCCTGTCCCAGACCCAACATGGCAAAGTCCAAGAGCCGAGTTAAACTTGGGTGACAGCAGAGGGATATTTAGGTGGGCTATACATTTCTGTAGGGCAAAGCCAAAGGCTCTCCAAGCCCTCGATGTTTAACTGCTGTTGTTAAATTCTGCTTCACCGACGGTGTTTTCTGAAGCCCCCCC